>CM044003.1:102773122-102781886 GCA_024085815.1 Flaveria linearis
TAGCAAAAAAAATCGTATGTCCTTTTAATTGGTAGGGATATACGACAAACAACGTCGTTCGTGGAAATTTAGAGGTGCGAAGTGACGAACATAACCATGATCCTGCTCACATATGGAGGGGCATCCTTTTGTAAGAAGGTTTTCTCAAAACGAATACAATTTGGTGGAGCAGCTTACTGATCAGAACATGGAGCCGTCGTAGCATCTTATCAGCTATTAAAAAGCAAAATCCTAATAAGCATCAATAACCAGAGACGTATACAACGCTCAATATAAGATAAGAAGTGAAAGAAAAGTCGGTGAAACACCAATGCAAGTCTTAGAAAACCTTTTATCTATTAAAAGGTACGTTTATTACACCCGAGATGTTTTTTTTTTCAATAGACTTAATTAAAATGAAGCCTAACTTGTATTTGTATCCTCACTTAACAACATCAATTTTCCTTCCTTTTTCAATTAAAAGGTATGTTTATTACACCCGAGAAGATCCGATACTAATGTCGTAGAAGATATTATTTTTGTCATCCTAAATCATACGACACTTGGCGTGCATTTCCGCACGTGCTGATGATAGACGCTACATATAAAACAAACATGTACAAGCTTCCGTTTGTTCAGATTGTTGGTGTGACCTCCACACACAAGACATTTTGTGTTGCTCATGCGTTTTATTAGCAAAGAACGGGAAGATAATTTGAATGGGTGCTTAATAGATTGAAAGATATGTAAGCAAGTGTATGGAGCCGCGCTCATAATAACAGACAGAGATCTCGCTTTAATGAACGCATGTGTTAAAGTGTTTCCGAATGCTTCAAAGTGTTTATGCAGGTGGCATATGATGAAAATATCGCGAAACACTGTAAAGCAAGTTTACGAAAGATGACTGGAGAAAGTTTAAATATGCATGGGCACGTTTGTGTGAGTCTCCCACGACGGAGATTTACGAGTATAACTATAACCTTCTTTACGAACGATTAGTTGAAGCGAATCGAGAAAGTAAGTTTTTATTATATTTTAATTATGTTTTATTATATTTCAATATTAATTAAGCGTGATTTATTATATTTTCAGAGGTATTGTCATATATAAACGAAACTGGTTAGAGAGTTACAAAGAAATGTTGTATCAGCCTGGACTAACTTGAACCGCAATTTTGGCCAACGCACAACAATAGGGTGGAGAGTCAACATGCAAATTTAAAAGATATCTTAAATCAACAAATAGCTCATGGATAGACTTGTGGAGTTTGTAGATCAATTGGTGAACGCACAAGAGGTAAATTTAAAAGAAAGCTTTGAGACAAGCAAAATTAAACCATGATCATCATAAACTTCCGCTATTGATTACTTAAGAGGCAAGGTTTCACACATAGCTCTGATTTATTAGTTGCCGAAAACACTAAATTGCATGTGATGCGCTCTCTCTGCAAATGCAACATGTGGTTGTCATCTTTTCACTAGTTGTGGCTTGCCTTGTGCTTGTCGGCTGGAAAAATATGAACATTCTGGTAATAGTCGCTCCATCATTATCATTTTTCTATTAAAGTGACAAATTATGTATTAATTATACTTTATAATGCAGGCACTAAATTCCATTAGATGCAATTGACGTATTTGGACGAAGCTTGATAACATTAAGCCATCATATACGGTGGATGAAAAAGTTGATGTTGAAGAAGAAAGGAACGGGGGTGAAACAACAAATAATGACACAACCCGCAGCTGTAAAATTTAGTTTGGTGGAAAAAAAAATAAAAAAATTGTGTATCCATGGAAAAGTAACAAAAAAGCGCCTGTGTTCAAACAGATATTCGCGGTCGTCCAACGTTAAAGGTTCAACAACAAAAGTACGACACTCAACAAAGTACGTGCGACATGCCGAGACATAGCTCGTTTATTGCGTCTCACATTTCCGGAAGAAGACACAGTTCAGCTGTAAAGCCCCAGAAGCCTGCCATGCAACGTAGTCGTTCAACATCATCTAAAGTATCATCACGGGGTACTAATGAGTTTTCTTCGATTGTCGGAGATAACCAATTAAACAATATAAACAGGTTAAAAATTGGATTCCGTCATCTTTCATCAGTATATTTCACGTATACGAGATGTCCGACCCGATGGGAATTGTGGTTTTCGATCAATAGCTTTAGGCTAGGGTTTGACGAAAAAAGTGGATGTATGTGCGGACACAGCTTTTAGCTTTAGAAGAGTTGGACAGACATGAATTGGAGTACAGAGAAGTTTTCGATACTTGTACCCCGGACAGTATAACGAATACGTCACACCATCGATTGGCAAAGTGTGGAACCTGCACCAGAAGAACATTGGATGATAATGCCGTATACGGGATTAGTGGTTGCTCAAAAGTTTGGGGTTATTCTTCATTTACTAAGCAATAATGGTTGTCAAACATTTTCCCATTATGGGCTGATCCGAAACTGTCATGCCTCATCATATCGTGTCGATTGTTCATGTCAACAACAATCATTTCGTCCACGTTAAGTTAGAAGGAGATTATCCGATGCCAACATTAAGTAATCTTTGGATTCTTAACCGAAGTGTACGTGCTGCAGAATGGGAGATTATGTATAGGATTCGTATCTCGGAATACAACGCAATAATAGAGAATAACCGAGAACCCCCGGCTTATATAAATTTATTTTAATTTATAATTTGTAATATGCGAATTATATATTTTAATTTAATTTATTATTGTATTCATATTGTATATATTAAAATAAAAACTCAAAAAATTAAAAAAAAATAAATATATAGCTATACGCCGCGTATGGTTCCATACGCGGCGTATAGCTCTTCCACGTAGGGTCAAGTCACGTATGAGTATAAAATGTCAAACCTATACGTCACGTATGGTCCCATACGCTGAGTATAGGGTATAAAACGTCAAATCAACAACATACCCTATACGCCGCGTATGGACCCATACGCGCCGTATAGGGTATAAAACGTTAAATCAACAATGTACCCTATACGCCGCGTATGGACCCATACCGCGGCGTATAGGGTACAGGGGTGTTGATTTAAAATTAAGGGGGTGTAAATAAAGGGACCCTTTTTTAAACAACATTAAGTCATAATCATAGTCCTAAATTAGATCAAGTCACATCATAATATGTTTAATAAAAATATTTCTCTATCAAAGTGGTGGGCTAGCCACATCGACTCATATCAAAATTATATATTAAAAAAACATTTATCTTAATATATTAGTAAAGTTATATTAATTATTCAAAAACACTATATATACACATATGTAATCATGACATCATCGGTTCTTAAATCAGGCCGACGGTTCGACGGATGACCTGTAAGGTGACCGGTTCAACTCCAATCCGGTCTGAAAACATGGATATAACTCATATATCACTTTATCATGCGCTATTACACTCTACAACAGGTTGTTTCTATATTCAAAACGTTTCATTAGGTCATATGAAAAACAATCTTATTATTTTCATATAAGGACTCATGTTGGGTTAGGATTTAACACCTAAAATGTATAAAATTTTACCTTTTAAAAGCTTAGGATTAAAACTTTGGAAAGAAGAATAGAGTTTAAACCAATGTTTTCAGAACCGGATCGGACGTCGAACCGGACGCCTTACCGGTTTGGTGGTCGGACCGGTCGGACCGGATTTAAGGAAAGGATGACGTCATAATTATATATATAGTATATTATATATATAATCAAATATAAGTAATATTAGATTTATATGTATTTTATAATTATATAAAATTAAGTATATTGGGTGTGTGTGAATGTATGTCTAATAATATGGTGAACACTTTGTCCCACATTGGTGTGGGAACAAAGTAAGGTTTGTTTTATAAGTAATTATCTTACCACTCTAGTGTATCTTTATAATATATTTGTCACAATACTACCTGCGCGCAGGGGGGTGTAAAAAGGTTCGATTTCATCGAACTAGGTGCGTGCCGCACATCCCGCGGCCCCAATGCAGCTCGAAAACCTGGGTCCGCGTGAGGCAGTTTTTGGAACTCGTTTTAGTTTTGATCTAACACACTAATTATAGTTCAACACCCCGTTTTTACTCCAAAAAATCAAAAAAAAAGAAAAGAAAACCGGTTGGAACCGGTCCGGTTCCCCGGTCCGACCACCGATTCGGGATGAACCGGCCAGTTCGACCACTAAAAACCGAATCTTACATGACCGGACCGGCCAACGGACCGATCCCCGGTTGAACCGGTCGGACGGCCGGTTCGATCCGGTCGTGAAACACTGGGGTAAACTTTAAAGAGCAGGTGATAGTGGGTTGAGGTGAGTGTCAGCTGAGCATGTGAGTGGTTCAATCATGTTCAAAAGCCAATAAAGCGGTGGGTCAATGACACGTGCTATTCTTTAATTGGGTAATCGTAAGTGCTTTGCATTTAAATTAACAAACATAAGTATACTTAAATTGTTTGTATAATGCAAATTTATTTATAGTATTTTGTTAAGTTTTTTTTATATTTTTATGAACGTGATAGCACATGTCTTGCTTCAGTCACGTGATCTAGGGTGCGATGCACGTGCTCACTCACGTGGAAGTTGGTGAATATGAGAGTTGAAGGCTTAGAGCCTTTGTTTTGGAATAACCCTCTTACGTTATGAAATTATTGAAGTAAAAAGTATTTTATTGATATTATTTTTGGGTGTCGCTAAACGTACCTTCTTCTTTATAAAACGTACACCTCGTGTGAGAAGGATATTAGTTTTTTAATGAGGGTTATGTTTAGTAGCATCCATTTTTTTCCGTTGATCATAGAATAACATGACCCAACTTTGACTACTTTCTAAATACTTCCGAGAAACTTATAAGTAAAGATTTATATAAACCTATTATAATATATAAATGAAATCGTTAAATAAGAAATCAATAATATAAGAGTCGATCCCGAGCTCTAGTGTAGTCAAGCTTAACTTGGCTTGTATAGACACACACGGTTAATTAGACATTTTAGATCGTGTTTTCTCTACATGATCTTTGACCTAGTTTGATTTATTGTTAATTTGAAACACTATAATTGTTTTTACAATTAATATTACAGAGTATATATTTTAATTGTAAATTTTGATAAGACGAATATAAAAAGCCAAGCAAATACAAAAATAAAAATCACCCACCCTTAATCCATTATCATCACGTTAGAATGTGGGTGTAAACGAGCCGAGCCGAGTCCGAGCTCGTATGGGCTCGAGCTCGGCTCGTGATGACTTTGGAGAGCTCGAGCTCGAGCTCGGCTCGTGATGACTTTGGAGAGCTCGAGCTCGAGCTCGGCTCGTTTCGAGCTTTATTTTTAAAGCTCGAGCTCGGCTCGACAAATACTATTTCAGCTCGAGCTCGGCTCGGGCTCGGCCGTTTGTTTATTTAAAAATTATTTTAATATTTTTATATTAATTTTGATATATTTATAATTATATATTTTATAATAACATTATACATATTTTTTAATTGTTTTTATCATACCTTCATATATAATAATATTATTATATAAGTGATTTAATAAATATATAAAAAAAATAAATATATAAACAGCTCGTTTAGGCTCGCGAGCCGACTCGAGCTCGATACCTGATGCTCGGGCTCGGGCTCGATAATTACATGAGTTTTATTCAAGCTCGAACTCGGCTCGAGCCGATAATGCTCGGCTCATTTCGAGGTTTTTACCGATCCGATCTCAAGTAGCTCGCGAGCGGGTCGGCTCGTTACACCCCTATTAGAATGTAACATATTTATTAAGGATTTAAGGTGTCAAATGCCAAGGTGGACTGTTGAGCATATTGGGTCATAAAAGGCCCAAAGATAGCAATAGTTTATAAATGGGCTGGGTCCAATACTATCTTTATTCTAATTTCTAAGAACTACATATCACTATATCAGGTAATCAGGAGGCCCATAGCTTTTACAATTGTCTAACCACACATGCATGCAAACTTTAAGGAAAATAGTTGTTGACTGTCATTCACATTCAGTCGAATACTTTGTCGATTCTGGATCCGTCTGGGTCGGGTTGACGGACCTGCATCACTGTACGCGCAACATGAACATGGAAACGAGACCAAGATGACTCATATATTACATTGTCCCGCCTTTGAGTCTTGAAGATAACATATGTTAAGAAATGGTTCTTTAATATAACACGCTTGAATTGAATTTGTAGTGCATGTGCAGTTTACACATGATCGATCATTTGATTTGGTCTTTTAATAACCTATGCATAATCGTAAAGGATTTTTCCATACGTAACACTGCTAGCATACGCTTGATCGTAAAGGGACTTCCCTAAAGGTAATCATGCTGAAATCAGCAAGTCGTCCTCTTTGATCAATATTATTAATTTTTCCAATTAATGTTTGTTGAAATGGAACCTTACAAAGATCTTTATATTATTACAAGTATAACGGACAAAGTGATTATTGACTAGAAATCACATGCAATTGGTCAATTAATAACTAAAGACTTTTGTATCATTTCTAATGGATTTTGCATGAATGTGACCTATTCTACTCTACACCTAGCAATAAGCTTAGGCTCGTGTTTAGAAAGCAAGGCTTATCTCAAATCTTGATGGAATCATTCAATGTTATTTTTTTTTAACCGATTAATACATACGATACGATGTCTACTCTACACCTATTCTACTATTAAAATCACGATACTCACACTCTACAGTATTAGTAAATTTCATTTATACGATACCGAAATACAAGTTACAAGAATTAAAGGGGAATTAGCATTAAGCATATTTGCATCCAAACTTGTGGGAGACTTCCTTAATCTTTATATAAGTCTCTCAGAATTTAACATACAAGGATTAAAGCCTTCCATTAAAATAGGGTGAACTAATAACCAAACTAACCGTAAGCAAATTAACCGACTTAACCAAACCGATTAACTGTATTTTGTGGTTTTAGTGGTGGCATAACCGAATGAACCGATTATACATATAATTATTAAAAAAAATATGGGTTTTTCTCTTGTTTTTATGCAATTAAATTGAAATGGTCACAAACTGCGACCAGTTTGTGACCAAGTTATATTTTTATATATAATTTACTTTTCATATTAGCGACGGATTTACAACGAAAAGAAACAGTTGCAAATTTACAGTCTCTATAATCACTAAACTGCAAGTGTATCATCAACTGGCAGAAGATAAAGAGCAATATTTCACACATAGGTGTATAGAGTAGACTTTTGAAGCTCCAAAGATATTTTCAGGAAATTAAAAGTTATCTAAACTCAGTTCCTAATTGCCATATTTTGAAGGATAATAAAAAGTCATCTGTATTATTGCAACCAAATATTTTTGTCATGCATTGTGTGTAGTATATAAGGGTACCAGTGATAAACAAAGAAAGTATAGGTTATATCACAAGTAAGATCAGGCATTGCATCATGGTACGTTATATTAAACATTCATTTCCTTCATTGCATCCGCGGATGTTATCGATATATATATGTCTAGATTCTCTTGCTGGTATGCGTTGTTATTAGCAAACAACAAATGATTTGCGAGCTAAATCAAGATAAAATTGATTAGTTGTTCCAACATCCTCTTTTAGTTTGTCGTTAGGCAATGCGTAGTTTTGCATAGCTTTTACGTGATAGGGTTCTCTTAACATTGTTGTTTCCTAGATTCCTAGATATATTGAGAATGAAACGATGAAAAACAGTTCTAAATCTTGATAGAAATCTTCACTACAAGAAAACTGTGTATTTGTAATCGTAATTTCAGTCGTAAATATACTTTTACGACCAGAATTGCTGTAGTAAAAACGTTTGTGGTCATCTCATATAGCGACCATTTTACAAACAACAGTATTTTATGTTACTTTATTTTCACATATCTGCGGCCATTTGCGGATATGATGTTACTATATACTTTTAAAAAATTGTTTTTATTAAGTTTCCGGACTATTTTGCACACACATCTAACTATTGCAAACTTGTAACCGCTTGTTCATAGTTTGCGACCGCTTAGAGTCGATAGTAAAACAGTCGCAAATAATATTTGCGACTGTTTATTAATCCTAGCACATGCTCACTTTTCAAGTAGTGATAATGAAACACGATAAGACTATAGTGGGAGATTTGGAGACTAGCTAGGTTTTTAACTTGCAAGCTCCTAGTCTCCGGTACAGCCTTCCAGATCATAGCGATTTTGAGCTAACGAATGTTCGTAACTCGTCTTTTTTTTTTCTAGAACACACGGCGATCTTGCACAAGGCGGTTTCAGATGTCTCAATGAAATCGAAAAGATCCAGAAGGACTTGGATGTCATAACCAAAACAGATGATCAAATTATTCAAGCAGAATGTGAATGTTGTGCCAAAAGGAGGTTGCACCAAAGACTACATTGTTACAATTAAGCACAATCATGCAGTGGATCATGGGTTTGTGGCCTGTGCTCTGAAGCTATCGAAGATATCGTTATCAAAGAACCCTGAAAAGACCATGGAAAAGAGCGATCAGTTCTCATAACGAAATCTGTCCAAAGCTCAACATAACCACTAGAATCAACCCGAAGCTCACACTCGCATGGGCGCTGAAGACATCGCAAAGCGAAGCCTTGAAAATAGATCGATGGTGAAGAATTCCCCAAAGTTGAGATTATAGAAGTTCTAGTTGCATCCAGCTCTCAAGAATTAGCCCAAATACAAAGTAAATCCAAGCAATCACGCGTTTTGTTATTCTGTTAGTTATACGCGAATAAGACCTCATGGTTAAAGATAGAAGACC
>CM044003.1:102781986-102896986 GCA_024085815.1 Flaveria linearis
CATGATGCATACATCGTTAAAGATTTCTTGTTGTTTATCAATTTAAAGTCTGTGAACACCTTATAATTAAGCTGTATAGTAATTTAATGTATAGATCATATCCACTAAGAAATTTGATGTGTATTTTGAAAGTCATCATTGTGACGTATAATAAGTTGGATCACATCATTACATCATTAGTTTCAAGACTAGTGAAGTATTTATACATTTATCAATAAGTATGTTTAACTAAATTCTCATACATTGCATGTTTGATCAATATATTGATGCAGTATTTATACATATGCCGATGTTTGTGTTTGAATCGTTGTGACCTTATATGAAGAAACGATAACGATACAACGCTTTGATAAGTGGACCTATGTTGTTTTCCAAGAGATACGTAATTTATATAACGTCAAGAACATTTAATTAGAATACTGAAGGCAACATGTCACACATAGATTCTCACTATATACATCAAGGGTCGATTTCCCCATGCCTCGCAAGGCCACGGGCCTTTAGCCGAAGATGAGAGTTTATTTTTGGAGTTAACATCTAACAAACAACTTATAGCTAGTATGTACACTAACATGGATATTAATTCTAGTTATCGCTTGTGGAAATGTTAAGACTGGACAACACTACGAACGGAAATGTATGTAGAACGCGAGGTTGCTTAATTGACAACCTCGCGATCGTTTATTTCCCTTGTGATGGAAGGTATGCAACTTGAACTCCTAGCAAGTCCACCCTTGTTTAGATTACCATAACCTCTTTTATGATCTCTAGGACTAAGAGATTTAGCCCTACTTCCTTCTAACCTTGCACTTTTCTTCAGCATCTCCTTCATGGCCGCTGCTTGGAACAACACTGGGTTCGTCCTGTCAAAACGGTTAAACCTCACACAAACGCGTGTGTGCTCATTTAACGCGTCCTCTATCTTCCCTCCACTTTTCTCCATCTCCTCCTTAACGGCCTCTGAGCACAACCCACAAATCAGTTTCCCCAAAAACTTCTCACGCACTCGCGCAATGTACTCAGGCGTGCACTCCTCAGACATCCCACAACACTCGCACTTCGCGTCTTCAACTTCTGAAATAGCCGGAAGCTTCAATTGATCAGCAACCGCATCTACTTCTTTGCTCAACTCAAACGAGATATCTGATATCGTTCTTTGCAGCGTATCCATTGACAACCTTGACGGCTTTTGGTGATTCGTTGGAGTGCTTTTAGCATTGTAGGAAGCCATTAGGGTATCTCTATCTGGAGCCATAACAATATATTGTATTGATGAATACTATGTGTATATGTGATGGTTAAAGAGGTTGTGACTTGGGTTGATTACTATATAGTGTGTGATTTCATCTACTGGTTTCTAGTTGTTGTTAAATGTATGTGGATGACTTTTGTTCATTCACTCAAACTAAAAGGATGTGGACCAAAAGTACCTTGTCTTTTAGGTTTTGGTGTGAACCAACGGGTTGGATGATAATGACCCTTTGTTGAGGGTAGTTTACTCATATGGAGGCAGCCTGCAAGTTGTTTAGAAGTTTTTAGTAAATTCGCGATTAGTCGATACGTGACAGACTGATAACACAAAATAAAAGATTAGTTACTTGTATACATTTTAAGTTAACACTAGTAATATAGAGGAGAACCTCAAAATATTATTTAATGCTCGAACTATTACGTCAAGCCTCTGTTGTAAGGACGTTCTAAATATACAGGTCAACTTTTAAAACTGTATTTACTATGAAAATATAAAATTAGCTTCTAAATAAATGCATGAGTTACTCAAATTAATTCTTATATCGGTTAGTACCTCATGTATGACACGTGTTGAATAAATAAAATATTAGTTATTAATAAAATTTAATGAATTATAAAATGATATTTTGATATAAGATATGATTAACATTACTTACGAGTGATAAAATGACGATATCATTTTTTAAAACTTTGTTTTTGTTTTTTTCAAAAAAAAGTTGGTTTATAAACAAATTATTTTAAACAAACCATTTTAAAAAGTGTCACTTTTAGTAATTTATTTATTATAACTTTGAAATTTAATTATTTTTGTTTCATAAGAATTTTATTTTTTAAAGCCACAGGTTTTAAAATATATTGTGTTTTTTAAAAGTTTAATATTTTTTTTGAAAAACTTTCTTACTTTATAAAAAATATTTATGTACAAATTGTATTTGTAAAAAGATCTATTTTTATTAATAAAAAATATTTTTAATATGAAAGAATTAAATAATATCATTTATAATTAATGTGTTATTTATAAAAAAGAAACGAGAAAATAAAATTTAAAAGCTTTAGAATTTTGACAAGTTGTATATAAAAACATTTTTATTAGTATATAGATTAGTTATATAGATGTGTTATCTAAATTATGATTATCAAAACCCATTAATAATATCAATAATATACCCAATTCATCTTAATTAAAGGTCAGATTATTGATTTGATCATTCAAAGACTAATATATCATTTTCTATAAAGGTGTAAGTAAGAAGTTAACAATGTATTTAAACAAAGAACCCACTAACGATGATCATTGTGCATTGAACCTATATGATTCAACTCCTTATGACCATGAATCGTTTTTATTCGTATTTCTAATATTTCACGTCACTCTATTAGGCTTTTCATGTATCCGTGATAACGTTAAAGTTGTAACAAGTACTTTTTTATCGTATCAGTTTTTGTATATTCAAACGGCCTTCTTTTAATATTATATAAAAGGGTGCTTCCGTAATTCGGCGGGACGATATTTTACGTCCAACACTTTGTTTTAATATTTAGTTATTCTTGTAGTATTTTTACAAAAGTCGATTAGTTTTTTCTAAGCTAAAATTTAAAACACCAAAATAAATGAGTTCTTCATGACTACTTGTACAGTTACGTATTAACTTATCGTACTTCACATATCGGTTTAGCAAAAGTTTACACCAACGTTTAAGAAAAACACTGTTACAGTTGTATGTAGTTATATCTTTTTCAGTAGTATATTAATAAGGCATACATGATTATAACCGTACTCTTACATTTTACACTTGCTACGGAGTCTCATGACTCAAAAAAACGATCCAAATGTAACAACCAAATTATGACCAAATCACAAAGGTCATGAAGTTAGCAACATCAATGAAACTGTTGCGAAATAGTCATAAAATTGACCACTAACACTACGTTGCAAACCGGTAGTAAAACTTGTGACCATTCCATTTTGCTCACAAAAGATTGAAAAAAAAAATAATTAACTAAAACCAGATTTAAATTACCTGTTGATCCAATCGCAAACAGGGTCGCATGTTATATACCAAATCAAGTCACAAGATTTACGAAATAAAAAAAAAGTTTGCAAAATTCGGTCGCTAAATAATGGAGATTAGCCATGTAGGTTTGCTAACTAAATTTTTGATCGTAAATTAATCACAATAAGGGACCGACTTATAACCGAAAATACGATCATATATACCAAGTTTAACACTAGTGTTATGTTTGTGTGGTATAATAGCAGTTAGCGATGGCGGTTGTAATGTGTTCACGAGAACGTTAGGTCTAGCCTTACACACGTCTAGTTATTGAATAGTGTATTCTTTTTTTGTAGTTGAATGGACAGATTACAATTACTACTTCACATGACATCTATCCGTAAAGAACCCAATTAAATAAAAAAGAAGTATATAAAGAGAGATCACAAGTATAATGATGGTTGGATATGAAAAGAGATTTGCTGCTTCTTTATGTTTCTTTTGTGAAAGAAAAAAGAAACTTTTTATGTAAGTCCATCCAATAAAGTTTAAAGGTAAACAAAGTTTTAAATTAAGTTATTAAATTTAGAATAGAATTTATATAGGGGGAAACGACTTAATCGCGTAAAACTAAATATAGTTTTCTAAAGTTGTTTAAATTTTATGTTAACTATATATGTTTTCTACATCTTAAACGTAAACTTAGTTTTTATGTTACGTTGCGCATGAGCTGGTCTTTATGTTTAAAAAAAACGTTACTTTTAAGCGTCTTTATACGGAGTCTTTAAACTTTCTTAAGGTCTTAGGCTTTTAGCATTAGTTTTGATTTGTAAATAGCAAGGAGGTGCTTGATAAATCTTAAGGTCTAGGCTCTTTGTTTTGTAGCACAACATTAGAGGCTTAGAGGACTAGAGGAGCATTATACTCGCTTCTTAGCATAATTTTATGCTTGTAAATTGTAACATGGGAGGCTATCTAGTCATAAAAAATATGTGTGTTTTAAGACTTCAAAATTGAAAAGCGTTGAAATACTTTAAACATTTTTCATAGTTAAAGAAATAAATAAGTTAATGATTATGTTGATAAGAAAAACTCTAAAGAGACTTTTGATAAATTGTAAATAAATTAATTTTAAAAATAAAAAATAAATTGTAAATTCACCTGCTTCTAAAAAAGGGAAACACACTATATAAAAGCAACTCATCTATGACAGTCATGGGAAGTAAAGAACAATTAAGCAATTAAAATATTAAGTAAAAAAGATCACTTTTGGAAGTCAAGCACTAATTTCGGTATAATCACCAGGTTAGGCCGACTATGTGGAAAAAGGTGATTTGTCAAGCTTTGATGTAGATTTCTTTGATAACGGGTAACCCGCGCGTTGCGCGGAGTGAACAATTTACAAGTCTATACTTGTTATATTTGACTTAATTTATCAATTGTTTCGTTTTATGGTTTAAATCTGTTATACGACTTATGATTATTATCATATGTTAAAGCTAATACATTATTACAAAATAAATTAGCATTAGGAAAAATAGTTGAATGACTCAACTTTTAAGTAAACATAAGTACTGAACATGATCAAAGTTTAACGCAATTTGATTACATTTGTATCCTACGGTTTTGTTTTACATAGTAGTATAGTGGACATCCGCACTTTACCGCAGTTTGATTTTAAATGTATATGTGAACGTCGCAATGATAGTTTTTGGGATTATCATGATTTTAGTGAGTTCAATGATATAAGCACTCGAATTCTCATGGATATCTACATATGCTTTATTGATTCCTTATTATATCGTCATGATACTATTATTGAATATATAATATGTCATAAGTCGTGGATATCAAGTAAAACTATATATGTTAAAAGTATTTGAATAAAAACTATCATATAATGTAGAACATTATACCATTATTAATGATATGTTATTATTAGATTGTTACAGACACAATAATATGAACACAATATTAAATTTTAACACAATATTGTTGTTGTTGTTAATATTTTAATCATTACTATTAATATTATTATTATTTTTATTTTATATTTTTAGACATATTAAATAATGTCATGTACTAACAAATTCAATTATAAATACTAAATTTATCGACTACCCAGACTACCTCTAGAAAATATAATTATTAGTTATTATAAATATTCATTTTAACTTAATTATTTAAATAGTATTTAATAAATTTAAAATTTTGAAGTATTAAAAATAATATAATATTAAATGTATTGATTTAATAATATCATATTATTAAATAATGTATAATTCCTTTCAAAAAAAAAAAGTATAATAATGTGCATTAAATAGTGTATTAATTAAAAGAGTTATTAAATAGGGGTAAAAATAGAACTATTACATAGGGCACTTATATTTATGCTTAAAATATTATATTAGGTGTCTTACAATTTAGTGAAATTACTATCTTGTCCTTCTAAAATGTATTATATAGTAGTATAGATTTATTTTGTAGTGGTGGTGTACTCGCTTGCCGTTAAAAATATTAAAGGGTTTTTACTTTTTTAGTGTAACGATATTTCAGTATCTATACGTATTACGTGATGTTTTTTTAAAGGTTGAGGGTTTAAGAGTAATCATTAATAAATAATGTAGATTTAAGGAAGTTTAGAGTGTAAGTTCGTAATTTAAAAGATTGGCATAAGGCATAAAACCACTCACGTAAAGTTGATTTTTATTTTTAATTATTTTGAAGAAAATACCCCTAATGTAGAAAACTTAACGGAAAAAAGTTAACGGCGTTAATTAAAAGTAGTGAAATGGATTCAAATGATAATTTTTATGAAATATTTTGATGTAAATGATAAAATCTAAACTTTTAGACTCAAATGCTAATTTCTATAAAACCTTAAAAATGAAAAACGCATATAACTCAAAAAGGAAAAACCTATTGCCATCCTCACAAATCGCAATCTTTTGGTAACGACGATAAAACTATCGCCCACCTTTATAATATAATCCAAATTATAAACCTAAAAATATATGTAAACATACGTATTCATTGTTGTCGTGCACTCTTTAGTGACGCTACCAAATGTGGTTGCAAGATTTTGTGCTAGGTGGGCTTGGACCGGCTTTCTGCATGCTTGGTTTGGTTTATATTGTGGGCCGATAATGCTGGGCCGAAGAGTTTGGGCTGTTACTGGTTTACTATTAAAGGCCTAAAAATTCAAATTCTTTTTTTAACAGATCAGATCACTGGCACGCCCGATTATCTTAATTGCTTGAGTACGTAACCCGAGGCTCAACGTAGAAACTTTTTCTTATCATACTTGAACCTAAGACTTTCCCTTATTTAATAAGGTTTTAACGTACCTTGTATTAACCACTTGAGTTAAAAATCAGTGATGATTCAAATTCTGTGATTAGTGATTTAGTGACTTAATTTCATTCTCACTTATTGTCAGAAACTAAAGCTTGTTCTTTTTTTTTACTTATGTATCTTTGAATAATTAACAAAGAAACATAAATTATGAGACCGTAGTACAAGTTTTAGGAGGTGTAATGTATGTAATAAAAACAAACAAAATTTCTAAAAGAAGTATGACTTGGTCAAATTTGAGAAAGTAGACCCTTATTTTTGCAATATGGATCCCGGATAATGATTAAAAAAAATGCTAAAAGATTTGATATTATCAATCAATTCTTTATATGTTTACAATTGAGACAATTTCAAAGAAAACTTAGTCAGATTAAATCCCCTAAATATAGCTAGTAAAGTTCATTCGATAAAACATAACTAATGTTTTTGTCTGCAACTCTCACAAAGGAGGAGCGGACGGAGATTAAGCGTTAGACTACGAATAATATGTGTTGGTATAGGTAGAAGATACAATCTCGAATAAATGAGAGAACACGTACAAACATAGTGAGAATACTTTACGGTCGCAAATGACGGTGACAAAAATAGCCCCATAGTGACGGTGAAAAGGCACACTGACATTAATTCTATATGGTGACAAGAGTTAAGCTTTGTGACGACGTGAAATATGATATGATGACAAGAGCTAGATGTGAAGACAAGATCCATATCTTGAGATTTAAGTTGACCAAAGGATATTCTATTGTTAAAAAAAAGCTAGTTACAAAGATGATCATTGTGGTTTGGTTAAGTAACATATATAAATAATTAACAAACAAAAGGGTAGGTTTTGACTTTTGTGTAACAATTTCTACATTTATGATGAGTGTGGATATTTTGGTTAGCTTTCGTAAACTTACCTATTAAACTAAGATGAAAAGTTATTACCAAAGATGTTATTAACAATAGTATTATGTTAAATTACAGTTCAAATTTTGATTTAATGCCCAAATTTGTAAATTGAATTTTGTTATCCAAGCATGTTAATTTTTTTCTTAGTATCTATTATTTTTCCCATCAGGAAAACCATACGTGTAGTTAACCTAAAAACAAACACAGTCCATCTATATCAATAATGAAGACTTTTCATACGCTAAGGACAAAAGAATAGTCTCATCACACCCTCAACAAATAATCTGTTTTCACGACCTGATCGAACCGGCTGGTCCGACCGGTTCAACCGGGGATCGGTCCAGTGGCCGGTCCGGTCAGGTATGATTCGTTTTTGAGTGGTCGAACCTGCCGGTTCTTCCCGAACCGGTGGTCGGACCGGTTTTCGGTGGTTTTTTTTTTTCCTTTTTTTCGATTTTTTTGAATAAAAACGGGGTGTTGAACTATAAATTAGTGTGTTAGATATACAGATATACTTAAGTTTTATATATAACTATAAAATACATATATAATCATATATACATTACTTATATTTGATTATATATATATAACTATATATATAATATACTATATATATAATTATAATGTCATCCAGTTCTTAAATCCGGTCCGACCAGTCCAACCACCAAACCAGTAAGGCGTCCGGTTCGACGTCCGATCCGGTTCTGAAAACATTTCAAATAATCGTTTTGGTACCTACCCATATTGCATCAATAACAATTGTTATTTGTTTGTAAGTAGTAACAGAAGCAGAGCTTTTAATCGTAGGGTTATCTTTTCTTCACTATATATTATGACCAAGTTACGTTTGGTTTTTCAGAAGATTTGAAAAAAACTCATACATGAAAAGGGTAAATTACAATGATTAACGGGTCCGTAGACTTTGTTAACCCTCTCCTAGTTTTACTTGTAAAGGATGTAAATAAAAAAACGTTACTTTTATTGCAAAATAAAATACTCCATGCTCAATACACGTCCATAGTAGTATTGGGTGAGCGATTAACGAAGTCATTGCATTAGCAACATAGAGGTACAAGACTTTCATCTATGTTTAGTGATTATTTGTTGAACAAGTTAGTTTAGCCGTTAGCGTGTTAACAAGTTAGTTTAGCATGTTAACAAGGTAGCTTAGCGTGACCGCGTTTACTTGTTCATATCTCCATTTTCTATTTTTCTCGGTCCAATTATGATACTTGGCTATTAATCTTGTTTCAACAAAGGTGTCAATTTAAAATTAAATAAATTGCTAACATTTTTCTTTTTGTTTCTAATTTAGCATCACGGTAATAAACGAACTTAATGCATGTAACCTTATTTAATTTGTTTGATACGTAGCTTAGTAAAACTATATCTAGCTAAGACGTATAATAAAACCAAAAAACCTAATCGATAATTATGAGCCACAATTAATTTTTGAATATGTCGATTAATCTCAAACACATACAAGGGCTTGTAGTCTTGTACAAACCCCATTGGCATCAAGTTCTACTAGAGCTTGACAAGTGCTTTATTCTAGATCACATAAATTAATAAGAATTAAGCTCCGGTTGATTTCAATAATACTAATTTATATTTCTCTAATTTAATATTCCAATTTTGTGATCATTCTAATTTTCTTTTATATTAAGATTTTCTTCTTCTTTACGTACAGACGTTTTTTCCTAATATGCTTACACATCGATGCTTATGTCTTCTCTCCTCTCTCATCTCTCACATGAATACAGTCTTTCTTTTCTCTTTCATCACCATCCCACAAACTTCACCTAATGATATCAAATTTAATTGTACCTTAACTTATGAGATTAGACTCTTTAAACACTCTCAATGTGATCGGTTAAAGTATTTAATATTGTGGTTTGGTTGTATGTTATCAAAGTAAAGCAAGTATTTTTGGTCGTATGTATTGTGGTTTGACCTCAATAAAAGCGTTCTCTATATTTTAGGGATAGAGTAAAATGTTTACCTCAACTCCTCCCTCCTCCTTTACTCTAGGCCATATCCATAGATTTGTTATGAGTAATATCTACGGATACGTTTGTATGTGTGTTCGCCTGTATTATCATTTAAAATCATTTCCTAATCTTAGAAGTTTGATGTAATAACCATTGTAGCTTGTATGTCAAAAATCTTAGAAGTCTAAATTTTGCTATGTAAATTTTTTTTTACTCGCTTTGTTATGTGACTCGATTTAACCTTATTCAATTTTCGTCCTCTGCTAAAAGATAATGTGTCCATCATTGAACACAACCTTCCCTACCACATGCTCAGCAGCCAGGTCACGATATATGGACACCTTAAGTGCCACCCTTAGAGTTAGTGTAGTATGTAACATTTAATATTATTGTTTAAAAACTCTCACTTTCTAAAGTTTGTTTTTATATAATTCATAATTGAAAAGGACCCGTAACCGTGTTTTTTCCCATTAATTTCTGCCTTGGACCACTTCCTTATTTGGGAAGTCATTATGAGCCGTTAAATTACAATTTTCAAGTAAATTTAGTTAGGATGTAATAAAAAATAAGTAACCAAACCATAATCGAATTAATCAACATAACCAAACTAGTATAATTACATCAAAACGACTGACGAATTAATTAAATTTTTTTTAAAATGAGTTTTAATTACCGTCTGGTTTTTGTTATGCTTGTTCCCGTCACCAATTAACCAAACTGAACAAAACCAAAACTTTAAAAAGTCCAACATGAATCAATTTTTCTTTCCAACAAAAGTTCAGACCCATACTATGATATAAAATATTCCTTCGCAACAAAAACAAAAGGAAAAGTAAATGATAATTTCATTGACCACATTGATAATACACATATATGGACTAATAAGTCAATATTATACTGATTAAAAAAAGCGAGAACATATAAAAAATAGGTGAATTTTATATATTAAATTGACAGTCGTTTGTTACGCAATTATCTGCCTCCCAAAAGCAAAGTTGGCTTAATGAGCGTAGATGAGAAAGCGAGAGCAAGAAAACTAAGATTTTCTTTTTTGTGATTATTTTTTTCATTTAACAAATAATATATGGTTTAATAGTATGATGGGACGGTGTTCATCTCAAATAGTCAATGACTTATGTCTTATTATAAAATTAATGGGTGTGACCCACGCTAACGTTATGTTTCCAAGCGTATTTAAGAAGATAAAGTAGGGAGAAGGAAGAAAAAACAAAAAAAAAAAGGTGTTTTTAAAGTTTTTTTAATGATAGAAAATAAAATGAAAATAAAAAGTTATATTTTCAAGTTCACTTAAGGGAAAAAAAATATATAAATGGAAAAAAATGAATGTTAAAAATCAGTCATTCCAAATATAATGGAACTAAAGAGAAAATAATAGAAAGAAAAGAAGAAAAAAAGATAAAACAAAGAAGAATACAAAAAAGATAAAAAAAACGTTTTATTTTTTTCTTTCGATAAATAAGCTCGGGAACACAACGTAAGCATAAGGAGCTGAAGAATTTTAAAAATTTTAAGTTTGATGGTTGTAAACAAAGTTACAGTTATGTTTTCTCATATATCTTTATATAATAGTATAGATATATGTAGAAATAGCTATAATAAACTAATAACTAGTAAGGGGCTGTTTGATTTCGCTGACTGAGTAAGATCTGACTAAGTCAGAAGCTGACCCAGTAAGAAGTTCTGACTGAGTCTGCATCTGACTGAAACTTGGCTGTTTGATGTAGTATCTGACTGATTCTGCTGAATGATAAAAATAACCTTATATACATACATACACATAAACAATATATACATATACATACACATCTACATACACATACATCTATATACACATCTACATACCCATATACATACACATACATCTACATACACATATATCTACATACACATCTACATACACATACATCTACATACACATATACATACACATACATCTACATACACATACATCTACATACACATACATCTACATACACATACATCTACATACACATACATCGATCATCCCTCTCGAACCTCCAAATCGATCATTCCCCGATCGAACCTCCAAATCGATCATCCCCTGTCGAACCTTCAAATCGAACCATCATCATCGAACCTCCAAATCGATCGCACCATCATCATCGAACCTCCAAATCGAACCTCCAAGTCGATCGAACACCATCATCGAACCTCCAAATCGAACCTCCAGTGGTCGATTGTGGTCGATTAGGGCTCGATTGTGGTCGATTAGGGCTCGATTAGGGGTCGATTGCGGTCGATTGTGGAGGCGGCCGGGAGGTGGCGCAGCAGCAGCGGTCGATTGTGGAGAAGGGGGGAGAGTCAGCGGTCGATGGCGGGCGACGGGGGGAAGGGGGGAGAGTCAGTGGTCGATTGCGGTCGATTGTGGAGGCGGTCGATTGGCGGGCGACGGGGGAAGGGTGGTGGTGGTGGAACTTTGGGTGTCTGTATCAATAGGTCAGAAGAGAAGAAATGGGTCAGAAGGGAAGAAAACGTGGACTGGGTCAGTCCTCCGGTCGGGTCACGTAGCTCCAGTCAGACGAATCAAACGTACTGACTGGCTTCAGCCAGTCAGTGGTCAGACCGCGGGTCAGCTCTATCAAACAGGGCCTAAGTGTGTAAGATCATCAAACGTTAACTCTAGTTAGCGATGCTAATACAAGCTTACCTCGTATTATCACACGCTCAAACCCGAGTGGACGTTAACTCGACTCGAAATCATCGTTAGTTTTCCTAGCATTCATCGACGGTTGAATATACTCACCGTATCACACCATTTATACTCCTACAATTTAACGTATAGCCCCTCTACGTGTTATAAGAACAAACAACAAACCCCCATCATCGTCTTCCTCAAACCTCTGTACGGACGCCATGGAAGCAGCGTCACAGGTGGAAGAATTGACCTCCGGCGCCAGCGGTCGCATCATCCCCGTCGTCAAAAACCTCCGCCGATCGGTGTTCTCCTCCGCCTCCATCCGCCGTGTGCTAATTTTCATCCAATCGATCTTCCTGTGGTTCGTTTTCCACCTCCGCCGGGTGCCAGCAGCGCCACCACCGCCCGTCGCCGCCGTCCTCTCCGAAGAGGAAGTTTTCGTTCAGGCGGAGAGATGTTGACGAAGATGTCGTCAGGCGAAGAGCGCTCGCTGAGGGAATTCAGATGGTGAAGTCGTCGATCGATGATGATGATGGTGATTGGAGTAACTTGTGTGAAGCTGCCACGTGTCTGTTTTTCGGTACAGGGCGAAACGCCTTGTTTTGCCGGTCATGGATTCCGATGTCCGGTGAGATTAGGTGAGTTGTATACTTATATTGCTGAATTTTCGTTTAATTGTTGTGAATTTCATTTCGATGCGATTCTCAAGCGCTGTGTTGTGAATTTCGATACTCGCATACTCCGGTGAGATTAGGTGAGCTATATTGCCGATTTTTTGTATAATTGGTGTGAATTTCATTTCGGAAGGTTTGTGTTATGTGATTTTCAAGCGATGTGTTGTGAATTTTGATATTGTGTATTCATATTCTATTAGATTGGTGGATTGTGGGAGGTGATGCTTGGAATTTCGGTGATGTGTTTCTGTTTTGATGTTCTTCGTGCTCAAATTCGGCATGCGAAACTATTTGAGATCAAATGCGTTCTTAGATGATGATCAGTTAACATAACTTTGTGATTTGATTGTGAATTTAGAAGGTTGGGCGTTGATTTTTACATAGATGGTTTCAAATAATTACTGTAGGTTTTGATTATTGTTATCAGGGGCTGGTTGTCAATGTTTACTTAGCCCTTAGGTTTGTGGTAAAGGTCTCCACTCAAGTATCTGTAATTTGCAATAGTGTTTCTGATATGTATTATTATTATTATTTTTTTTTTCATTACAAAATTGTTCACAGAAGCTTATATAGACCTTCAATTTTTACTTTGAAAAAGTGATTCGTTAGACTTAAAGAGTCTCTTTAGAGGATGGAGTAAGCTGTACTATAGTTGATCATCATTATTGAGCTTTATTTGGTTAGTTTGGAGAAAGATTTGCTGATATAAGTAATTTATCATCTATATTTTGTACTTGAACCTGGTAAGTTAATCACTGGATTGTGAGATGTATCATTCTCTCAAAGGGGTTATCTTGTTCACCTCTTCAAGTGGGCATTTTGAACCTGTTTTCTTGTGTTTTAGATTATCATGAACTGTCTTAAAGCCAAATGCTCTCATAATACAAAAGTTCTGGAATTTGTGAATTCGTGTAATGTAGAACACAATTGGGGATTTTAATCAGGCCCTCAGACCCTCTGAATGAAGTATTCAAATTCAGTCATTTTTCTTCTTTTTAGCTTTACATTCTAATAATCTATGTTTTACTTGACACAAACTTAAGCACTGCTCTCTCCTTTCCCAATCAATAAATGCAAAGTCCACAAAATTTATCAATTCATTACTTTTATTTGCTAATTCAGCTGATTTCTTTTTCCAGGGGTATTTTAATCATCATACACGGACTGAACGAGCATAGGTAACCCCCCCCCCCTCTCACTTTCTCATCTTTTTAGCCTTATTAAAATATGTCAACAGCGAACTATTTTTTAAATATATACTTAAATATACAGTGGGAGGTATGCTGATTTTGCAAGGCAACTCAATTCATGCAACTTTGGAGTATATGCAATGGACTGGATAGGTAGGTATGATGTGTTATATTTTTCGTACTGGGAAAATATTGACCATATGCCATAAAACCGGGTTACAATGTTCTTTTAAAGAACTTATTTATTTTTATAATTATAATAAACTTTTCCATATTTAGGTCATGGAGGGAGTGATGGATTGCATGGATATGTACCTTCACTGGATCATGTTGTGGCGGATACTGTGAGTTTACTTTTGCACTTTTTTTGTTGGTATGCGTATATGTTATTATATGTATTTCAGTATATGTATATATGTACGTATTCATACTAATGTGTGCATATATTCACACATTTTGATTCTTTCATGTGTTTTTCAATTTAATAGGGGTCTTTCCTGGAAAAGATCAAGTCAGATCACCCAGGAATACCATGCTTTCTTTATGGGCACTCAACGGGTGGAGCTGTGGTTTTAAAGGTACTTTTAGAACTAAATTTTTTTAGCCGTTCTATGTGGGAATAATGCTTATTTATGAAGGTTAATTTTGACTACTTTTGATCAATTAGGCTGCTAGCTATCCTTACATTACCAAACTACTGGAAGGAATTATACTAACTTCACCGGCACTGCGTGTTACTCCTTCACATCCTATTGTCGGGGTAAGTACCTACCTTCACCTCATGGTCCATTTTTGTTATAAAAGCATTTTTAATAGTGTGATTCGTTCATCTACGCCATTTCTTTTGCCTCATGCCCTCATGGACCTACTACCATATCTTTATTTATATTTCTTTGCACCTGAAGAATGGGACCGGGGAAATAAAAACATTAGAAGTTGAACAACATCAATGCATGATGATCATTCATATACACACATGCACAAGGAACTAAAATCGTTATATGGAACTTCTATGATCACACTAGAGGTGGCAAGATGGGCAGGGACCAACGGTTCAGGTTGGTTGTGTTGGGTCATTTTCCCATGTGAGTTGGATCAAATTGGGGCCCGGTTGACCTGTTGACTTTTTGTTTATTTTAAGTTTAGTAAATGACTAAATGCAAAGCTAAATTTATAATATGGCGATTTAACTTTTTTTTTTTTTTGAACGGCTGGTTAGTTGTTAGTTGTTAGTATCACCAAGTTAGTAATATTCACCCATGACAAGGTTTGAACCTTGGACCTCCAAGAATATGGCGATTTAACTGTTTATAGAAATAAATTTGATACAAAATGACATTCTTTATACACTCAAATTATTTTTATGAAATAATTAAATTTAAAAAACAAAAGCTATGAATTACAGTCAACCAAATTGTTTTATATATTGTCGTTCAATTCCCACCTACCACCTCAAAGAAAATCATATAGGAAAATATAGTTCAAGAAAATGAATAGTAGTAAAATTAATTAGTAATGGTCGAAAATTTACACTTGCACGTTTTCCAACACCGCAACCAACTTAAACTAGGCGCAAAACAGAAACAAAATTGCATTTTTATACCCTTTTTAGCAACCAAGTTACATTTTATCATCGACTGTAGCAAAGACTTGTTATTTTTTGCTGATTTTTCAGAAATTGCTAATGTGACTTCGTATTTGTCATTTTTGTGTATAGTATTTGCCATGTGCAAATTTTTGAAAAAATATAAGTTTTTAAAAATTACATGAGAACTGTAGAATTAAAACTAAAAAGTAAGATAACTCTTTTCTTGTGACTTGATGCAGGCTGTAGCTCCATTATTCTCACTTGTGGCCCCAAAATACCAATTCAAAGGTGCCAACAAAAGGGGCATTCCAGTTTCTAGAGACCCTGCAGCACTTGTAGCAAAGTACACCGACCCGTTAGTGTACACCGGGCCAATGAGAATCCGCACGGGCCATGAGATTCTTCGGATCTCGTCTCACTTGACCCGTAACTTCAAGTCTGTGACTGTACCCTTTTTCGTCCTGCATGGAACCGCTGATAAAGTAACGGATCCACTTGCTTCTCAAGACTTGTATGACCAGGCGGCTTCGAAGTACAAGCACATAAAGCTGTATGACGGGTTCTTGCATGATCTTCTTTTTGAGCCCGAGCGTGAACAAATTGGGCAAGATATTATTGATTGGATGGAGGCCAAACTTAGTTTTCATCATTAAAAGATAAAATATTAGATATTGATTTAATTGTTTGTTAAAGGAATTTATGTTTATGAATTTGGATTTGGATTTGAATTCTTCGTGCTTGACAACGATCGTATTTTTAGATTTGAAATATATAGCGTCAGTTATTTTCAGTTTGGGTTTCTATTAATGGTTTGGATTTGGTTTTATATGTAGATGAAGAACATCATATGGGTTTTTCTTATTATAAAGATAAGGGTAAATTACCGTTTGCATCCCTGAGTTTGGTGATTTTAACCATTTGCATCTCTATATTTTAAAAATCATCATATACCCCCTAATGTTTTATTTTTGTTCTCATTTGCATCCAAATGGCTAACGACGTTAAATAATTCAGTTAACTTTTTATAAAATGACGAAATTACCCTTGCTACAATTTAATGGGACCATCCACGTCATCTTCCTCTTCTCCTTTGACCATCACAAACTCCCTTTCTCTCTCTCTTTCTTTCTCAAAGATAAACACACACACATTCTCTCAATCTCTCTCTCATCACTCCACCACCACCATCAACACCATCTACTAATAATAATAGTAGATACCTTTATAACCGATTACGTTACCCTCACGTAGTTCTAAAACAGCATCCTTTTGCCGTTTTCTTTCATCTCTTACGCGGTCAAGAAGATGTCAATTTCTTCACCAGCAACTTCTCACCCATTTCCATTTCTGATTTCTGATTTCTCCACAGTTGACTTCTTCAACTCTTTTCAAGCAGCCATTCAAGATCATCTTCATCATATACACCTTCTTTAATCTCCACAATTCATCATCCTCTTCAATTCCCCCAATCAACCTCAACAAATCACTTGCAAAATGAACGATCTGTTCTCCGGATCCTTCTCACGCTTTCGCAATGAAGAGAACTCATCACCACCACCACCACCACCACCACAATCTCGTTACAACAACAGCAACATCGAGATGACCGGAAACGCACCGTCCACCGGCGGAGTAAACCTCGACAAGTTCTTCGAAGACGTCGAGGCGATCAAGGACAAGCTCCGAGCGCTCGAGTCGCTGCACAATCAGCTCCAATCGTCACACGAGCAGAGCAAAACGCTCCACAATGCCAAATCCGTCAAGTACCTCCGTCGTCAACGGCTTACGGAAAAAACTCTCCGATTCGATGAACTCGTTCAACGATCTACGATCCAGAATGTCGTCGGAGTATCGCGAGACGGTGCAGCGGCGCTACTTCACCGTCACCGGCGAGAATCCGGACGAATCGACGGTCGACACGTTGATCTCCACCGGACAAAGCGAAACGTTTCTCCAAAAGGCGATTCAGGAGCAAGGTAGAGCACAAGTGATGGATACAATCCTCGAGATCCAGGAGCGTCATGACGCTGTGAAGGAGATCGAGAGGAACCTCAAGGAGCTGCATCAGTTGTTCATGGATATGGCAGTTGTTGGTTGGGAGTCAAGGTGAGCAGCTCGATGATATCGAGAATCAGGTCAAGTGATGGTGTTGATGGTGGTGATGATGGTGTGATGGTGGTGGTTATGGAGTGATGAGATAGAGATAGAGAGAATGTGTGTGTGTGTTTATGTTTGAGAAAGAAAAGAGAGAGAGAAAGGGAGTTTGTGGTGGTCAAATGAGAAGAAGAAGATGACGTGGATGGTCCCATTAAATTGTGGCAAGGGTAATTTCGTCATTTATAAAAAGTTAACTGAATTATTAACGTCGTTAGTCATTTGGATGCAAATGAGAACAAAAATAAAATGTTAGGGGGTTATGAGGATTTTTAAACTGTAGGGATGCAAATGGTTAAAATCACCAAAACTCGGGATGCAAACGGTAATTTACTCTAAAGATAAATATAATAATATGGTAGCATTTTTTAAAACTCAAATATCATATATCATAATTACTATATAAAAATAGTATGTAACATCCCACATTGGTTGGGAAGGAGAACGAATGCTTCTTTATAAGGGGCTTGAGACCTTCCCCACTGTGACGCGTTTTGCCTGAGCGATGGTGGTACGTCCCGGTTCAGGTGAAACAAAATCGTGAGGCAATGGTGGTTCGTCCCGGCCAAAGCGGACAATATCATGGTGCGGTTACGTTGGGCTGTTACATGGATAAGTTCGTCATCGTGTGTTTATAGATGACATTCTTATCTATTCTAAGAGTAAGGAGGAACATGAAGACCATCTTCGTATCGTGCTTGAAACTCTGCGTAAAAAGAAGCTTTATGCTAAGTTTTCAAAATGTGAATTTTGGTTGAGTCAAGTAGCCTTTCTGGGTCATATGGTCTCTACAGATGGTATCAGAGCCAGGGCCGGGCCATTGTGCCAGCGAGGACGCTGGACTCCCTAAGGGGGGTGGATTGTAACATCCCACATTGTTGGGAAGGAGAACGAATGCTTCTTTATAAGGGGCTTGAGACCTTCCCACTGTGACGCGTTTTGCCTGAGCGATGGTGGTACGTCCCGGTTCAGGTGAAAACAAAAATCGGTGAGGCGATGGTGGTTCGTCCCGGCCAAAGCGGACAATATCATGGTGCGGTACGTTGGGCTGTTACAATTAATTAGTCAGACAATTTAGAAGCATTTTATTATTAATCTTTTACTTTTAAACACACAATATAATAAATATAATCCCATACAAACCATCCCTCCTATCTCTAAATATACCCACCTCCTATCTTTAAATATACCCACCTCCAACTAGTAGCGAACCCATGAAATCTTTTTATGGGAGGCAAAAACAGGGGTGATTGCATAATTTTACGAGGGTGATTGCATAATTTTACGATGGTGCTTTGGATTTTCACATACATATAACAGTAAATAAAATTTTACAGACCACCCTTAACCTAGGACCGCCCCTATCTCTAACCCTCCTCTTCATTCTAACCATCAATATCATGTCACCATCGTGGCCAAAGGCGTGAATTATTGGCCTTTAATCTTCGTTCGCTAACTGTTTGGTCTGTGACTTTCAGCTTTCGTTCCTCATATTCAATTTGTGGTTGTTATCACAACAATAAACATGGAGTAAACACAAATCAAAAGATCACTAGATAAATAACTGCATTAAATGAGCAGTTGTATGTATTTGCATGTTTATCTTTAGAGTATATTACAAATTATGTCCTTTATTAATATATGAAATATATGGTATGTCCTTTAGTTTTAATAATTACATATGATATCCTTTTATTAAATATTTGCACACATATTGTCATTTACACTAACTACCATTTAAATGTACAGTTAACTCAGTTATGTGTCCCCTCACATGATGGTAATTTTATCATTTTTTCACATCTAATATATTAAAAAGTTATAAAAAATAAAAGAGTAAATTACCATTTGCATCCTTGAGGTTTGGTGATTTTGACCATTTGCATCCCTACAGTTTAAAAATCCTCATATACCCCTTAACTTTTCATTTTTGTTCTTATTTGAATCCAAAACACTAACACCGTTAAATTATTCTGTTAACTCTCTTGTTAAAAGACTAAACTGCCCTTAAAATTAAAACCCTAATCCCCTCTTCATCTTCTCCATCATCCTCATCAAACTCCCCCTCCTCTGTTCACACCCCCACCACCTCCCAACGCCACCTGCAACAACGCCCACACAGATTCTGCCCATTCGCTGCCGCAGATCTCACACATTCACACACTTTCCACCGCTAAAACCACCTTCACACTGCCCCAACACATACAACGATTGATACTCATCAGAGTAAAACGCTTTCCACCAACAACCCCCTTTTCAACCTCCAACAACGCAGACTCCAATCTCGAGTCAAAACCCGACCCGCTCACACGACTCGAGCCGTACTGCTTAAACAACAGCTCTGTCGCCGGCGCCGGCGGGAATCCCACCACTTCAACCTCAAATAGCACCCGATTAGTTGAACCCTAGTAGCTATCATATCACCACCGCACACTCGTTCAATCGTCTCAGGGGCTTTCTTCACTCAGGTGTTGCAATCGGTGTTTGATAGATCCCCATGACACTGGTAAACTCCGGTGACGGAGGTGGGTAACTGGTCGTTTCCGGCGGTGGTGCGTTGATGGTGGATGATGGGATACAAGGTTTGGTACAGAGATTTGAGGTTTTGTGATAAGATTCTAGAAGGGTCTTGAAACTTCTGATTTGCGCACCCTTTGTAGACAAAGGTTGTGAGGTCTGCAGATGAGGAAATTGAAGTGCAGATCGAGAGAATAAGAAGATATGGGGGTAGTGGGTCGCTCACTCCAAAGGGGGGGTAGTGGGTCGTTGCAGGTGGCGTTGGGAGGTGGTGGGGTGTGTGAGTAAAGGAGATGAGTTTGATGAGGAAGATGGAGAAGATGAAGATAGGGATTAGGATTTTAATTTTAAGGGCAGTTTAGTCTTTTAACAAGAGAGTTAACAGAATAATTAACAGTGTTAGTATTTTGGATTCAAATGGGAACAAAAATAAAACGTTAGGGGGTATATGAGGGTTTTTAAACTGTAGGGATGCAAATGGTTAAAATCATCAAATCTCAAGGATGCAAATGGTAATTTACTCAAAATAAAATTTTTAATGAAAAAAATAAAAGATATCGGACCGTATCGTAAGTCGGTGAAACAATCACTCTTGGTGTGTGTTCATTCGACTAATTGTCAAACTTTAATGACAACAATTTCAATTACATTTACTAAAGTAAGAAGTCTAAGTAATAAATCATTTAAAAAGTCAAAAAAACAATAACACCCCAAAATACATGTAAATAATTTATAAATTATTCACACAAACAAATAAAAAAATCAATAAGAAACACAGAGTTGGAGTGTAAACCCCACTCGAAGAGGCTGACGTGTCACTATTACAGATATCAAATCAAAACCCATTTCACGATATTAAAGAGATTGTCAAAAGAAATAAATTCAAACAAACTCCATAATCCGAAAGAACCTAATTAAGTTATTCATTACATCAATAAAGTATAATACAATCTTGATCTTCAATCGCTCTTCACTGATTTCCCGGGTTACCCTGATTACCTACAATCAAATAAGAAAAACACCACGAAAGAAAATACGGCTGAGCCAAAAGTTGCTCAGTGACGGAAATAACAATAGTAATGATACGAATCATAAAATACTTATGTCTGAATACTGAACGGATCATATGATACTGAAACGGAAATGATTCTAACATATAATACGGATACTGAACTGAACATATAATACTGGACTGAACTGATCTACACGACGCTATAAAACAAAATAAAGGTGTAATATAAGAAGTACCCAGAGCCAAAACTGAACTGATAAGTACATAGCTAGCTAGACTATGCACCAATGAGATGGTGTGTGGGGCGTACACACATGATTCCATCCCTCGGAACTGAACTGAACTGAACTGAACTAGGATCGATCCATCCGCCTCCCAGATATTATGGCCAAAGTACTACCTGAGTACTAACGTGTTAACGGAGACGCCGTGAACTATTTATTACACACCGTCACGAAAAGTGTCACATCATTGGCCACAATGACATGTCGGAGAGCTCGGGTAACAGAGTATCAATCAAATGGTAGCAACTACCAATATATAAATATCAATAAAAACATTTATAGGAACATGCAATAATGAGCACAACTTATAAAAAATATATTGCATGCTACAGGTCTCAATAAATATCACTAATGAGTCGAACGAATCGGAGCATAATTAAATATTAAGGATATACGACTAATAAAGGCTAAACGATTCATATTAACGGAAATAACATATCAAAAATCCATACTACAAAGTAACGGAACAGAATTTATATTATGATAAAGATACCAAGAATCCGTACTACAAAGTAACGGAACAGAATATACTATGATAAAGATAACCAAGAATCCGTACTACAAAGTAACGGAACAGAATTTATACTATGATAAAGATAACCAAGAATCCGTACTACAAAGAACGGAACAGAATTTATACTATGATAAAGATAACCAAGAATCCGTACCTTATACACGAATGACATAATCAGAAAAAGGTCTAGGCTCGGTTAACGCCGCGAGAACCTACGATAACGTAACGCAAATTATAATCTGAAAAATTCCAGTTCTGCCCTTGTCTTTTCACACTCGTTAAAAAATACTAAACGACGTTTAAAAATTCTGAAAATCTCCAGTTTACTAGATTAGTGATTCTAAACAACTTTCATTTAGAAAAGTTTATGATTTGGATTACCGAAATATGAGAAAAACGTGGATCTTTACAGCTACGCAGAACTGCTAGCTGTTACGAAAGCGACTATTTGGAGGTCTAAACGAATGAGTTTTTCGATGTTTTATATATCAACAGATTCGTATTTCGACGAACTTCGTCATGGACATAAGATTTAACTGATTTGAATCTTTATGAAAAAGTTATGGCCTTCGTAAGTTGGCTGTAAAATACGGCCTAATTCAACTATTTAAAGCTTATTTTTTAACGAAATAAACTATTTATAACGATATAAACATAAATTGTTAAGGTTTTTAATAAGTTAATTTACAGAAACTAATTAGGTACTTTTTATAAAATAGGTCTTATATTTAATCTGATTTTACTATTTATTTAAAAGAATCCATAAGAATAATTAAACTAAATGTCTTGTTATATGTTTTATAAATGTTTAATCTTAACGAAAATTACAGAAAATCCAGTTGATGATTTAAAAAAAAACAGGATTATAAAAAGGATTTTTATAATTTTTAGAAATTTTTACGTATTTTAAAAGGTTAAAAAGGCATTTTACAAAAAAAATTGCAAGGGCTCGGGTTCGAACCCGTGACCCCCTGCCCATCCCCTTTCGCTTTAACCAGCAGGCTAGGGCGCCTGCGCCTGAACCTGACTGGTTTTTAATTTCATTAAGCAAATCCCGAACCAAACCCCAAATCCTCTAAGAACCCTAGAACGAATCCGACCAAATTGAATATCAAATTGAAGTTAATAACCAAATTAAGGTTGGGGCTTTCATTCCTCATGCCTAATCGAGTAGATACACGTATTTAATTACCTGATTACGTTTCGGATTGGAGATGCACACCACGAAGAACAGTCGCGGTCAAGTGGTGTCGATTGATGTTTCAAACCACGATGATAATCAAATCCTTTCGTATGAAGCTTCTATTGATGATGATAATCGAAAGCCTTCTGTTAATTTGGGATTATAACTCGCCTAAGCTGGAGTTCGAGTAAGTTGCAGGTCCGAGACAAAAATGGCGATCGAAGGTGGTGTTTCTTTGAGTTTCAGATTATATTGAGATATACAAACATGTTATAAATGATTAAACATTTGATGGTGCTCGATTAATTTGATTATTAAACGCGTTTTAGTGCGATTTAAAAACGTGGTAAAGTGACCAAAAGTTAGGTGAATGATTTGAATCGATCGCACTCACGTCTATTGAATTATGTGGGGTATCGTGTTCTAAACTTTCACGTGAATGATTTGGTATATTTTTGGGCATTTAAAATTGAGTTTTGAGTGAATTGGGGGTCGCCGGCGCCGACCGCTTGGCCGGAAAAACCCGCCGGAAACGGGGGCAGGGGAGAGAGAAGGAGAGGTGTGTTTGGTTATTTACACATTTGGTCCCTGTGGTTTATTTCTGATATTTTCTGCAGGAACTTTATTATTTAAAGTTTAAAAATTAACATACTCACCCCTGAACTTTTATTATTATTATTATTATTAGTATGGGTATTATAATTCTACCCCCTTAAAATAATTCGTCCACGAAATTGCTAGGTACATATCAAACAAAGATATGACCTAACGTACGCGGAGTAATGAAAATCAACAAGTGAACTAAATTACTCATAATTATTCAATTTCTGAGACGGAATCGATTCGATAGACGAAATCGTATAAGAGATGACTAATGTGATGTTCAAGAAACAGATAACTGATATTTCATACTGATAGCAGAAACATATAACAGACAATACCTAAGAGGTAAACATATACGGATATTGAGAACGGATTTCATCTTCTATCTCTCATGTAGGAATGGTTTTTCCATAATACTTTAATAAAAGGAATAGTTTTCCTACGCATAATGGTTCTTGTCGGGTCAAGGATAGCTTCTGGTTCTTCCTCGAATGATAAGTCTTCACGAATCAAATGAAGTGGATAGTTAACCACGTGAAGAGGATGATAATTGTACCCCCTTAAAAGAGATACATGAAAGACGTTATGCACATGTGACAGTTGAGGTGGTTAAAGCCAAACGATACGAAACCTCCAACTCTTTCTAGGATTTCAAAGGGTCCGATAAAACGTGGACTAAGTTTCCCTTTTAGACCAAAACGTCGTACACCTTTGCAAGGCGAAACCTTCAGGAATACTTTGTCACCGATCTTAAACTCCAAAAGTCGACGGTGTCGGTCTGCATAGCTTTTCTGTCTACTTTGAGCTTCCTTTAACTTTTCTCTAGCAATAGCAACTTTTTCATTCGTGATTTGAACTAACTCGGTCCTTCGATGACTCTTTCACCCACGACTTCTTCCAACAAATAGGTGCCCTACATTTACGACCATACAACAATTCGAAAGTGCCATGCCAATGCTAGCTTGCAACTATTGTTGTAAGCAAACTCGACCAAACACAAGTACTCATCCCAGTTCCAGTCCACCTAAGGCACAAGCTCGAAGCATGTCCTCAAGTGTCTGAATAGTACGCTCGACTGACCGTCAGTCTGAGGGTGAAACGCCGTACTAAACCTCAACTTGGTACCCCATGCAGCTTGCAAACCCTTCCAAAACGAGAAAGAAGTGAACCTCGGGTCTCAATCAGACACAATAGACAACGGAGTGCCATGAAGTCTAACAATCTCTGTGTAAACACTTCAGATAGTTTGCTAACCGAAAATCCTTGCTGAATTGGAGAAAGTGAGCTGACTTTGACAATCTGTCAACGACAACCATATCGTATCATTTTTCTTAAATGTCCTTGGCAACCCTGTCACAAAATCCATGGAAATATCATCCCATTTCATACAGGAATAGGTAGTGGCTGAAGCAACACTAGCTCTTGATGCTCAATTTGACCTGTTGACAAGTAAGGCAACGGCTAACATACTTAGCCACATCCTCTTTCATTCCATTCCACCAAAAGTTCTGACGAAGGTCCAGATACTCTTAGTAGATCCAGGATGATAGAAAACGGAGAACTATGTGCCTCAGCTAATAACGATCTCGAAGAGAAGAATCATAGGCACACATAAAGGTTACCACACCAGATACCCCATGTTCATCTACTCTGAATTCTGATTGTTACCAATCTCCACATTATGTAAGATGCCTACTGAAACAACCAAGGAAGACAAGCCTGAAACTTCCAGGAACCGGAAGAGGAAGGCTAACTCTCAAAACTTTGCTGTAATTACCCCTGCTGTTCCAATCAACCAAGTCGCACCGACCTATCAACCAACCATGAATAATCAAGCCCCAACAAGAAACCTTACACCGGGCCATTTCCACAATGCAACATCTGCAAGTATCATCATCCTACTGGGCTAAGTGTCGTCAGGGCACCAGTTGTGGTCGTTTTGGCCTACATTCAACATATGCAGGAATGCTGCTAAGGTATTGGTAAATGCGCCAGTCCAACAAAACCCTCCTGCAATTGCTCAAGTTCGTGCATGTTATCAATGCGGTGATCCAACTCATTTCCGTAACCGATGTCCTCAGCTCGTTAATGCGTACCAGCAGCACAAGGGGTGCTTTTAACATCAATGCCCAACAAGCTCAGGCTTGCCAATGATGTGGTGAATGGTACGTTCCTAATCGATCATCAATATGCTTCAATTTATTTGATACCGGGTGGCCGATAAAAGTTTTGTATCCTTAGAATTTGAACATTTGCTTGTTAATACCCGAACTAAGTTAGGGAAACCGTTTACAGTAGAAATAGCTGATGGGAAATCCGTCACAATTGATTCTGTCATCCAAAATTGTACCCTTAAACTTAGTGAACACGATTTCCTGTCGATCTTATACCGATGCCACTTGGAAGTTTTGACGTCATTATAGGCATGGATGGTTGTCAAAGAACCATGCTGAAGTCGTCTGTTTCGAGAAAATCATCGGATCCCTCGCGCATTGGAAGTGTCTTAAAATATTACGGGGAAAAGCTTTCCAAGGGATTAAAACTCATGTCCTGCACCAAGCTCAAAAGTACCTCCGCAAACATACGTGGCTTTCTTAGCTCATATCGTGAAGGCAGATGAGAAAATCTAAGAAGATTGAAGACATTCGGTTGTTCGAGAGTTTCTGAAGTCTTTCCCGATGATTTAACCGGTTCTCCTCCTGTTCGTCAAGTCGAATTCCGTATTGACCTTGTGCCTGGCGCAACTCCAGTAGCAAAATCTCCCTATCGACTTGCACCATCTGAGATGCAAGCAGTTGCTAGTCAACTTCAAGAGCTCTCCGATGTCACACCCCGACCGACGGCGGAATCATCGGAGCGGACGAGGGAATGATTGATTGTTCATAACACATGGTTGTTATTTGTGGAAAAATATTACAATCAGATTACATGATAGAATAAGTACAACATACACAAATAACAACATCGAAACCACAAATAATAATTGTCTTTTATTATAACTAGGTCCGTGTCTTAGATGAGCACATAGAAGCCACTATCTTGCTTAACCTGAAATCATGTGAGAAAATAAAGTCAGCTAACGAGTTAGCTGGTGAGAATCACAGTTTTGAATATACATATAGATTGATTGATGATCCATCGATTGTAATTCAATTCACAAGGTAATATTAAGACTTATATGGCAACCGCGAAGCATATAGATAACCGGACACAATATAAACCCTTGACTTGTCACTTTGCATATAATATAGAACTTGCACATAAACACCATAGATTGACTAAATTGCTCTGGCACAATCACCACTCGACTGTTCATATGGGGTGGGTTATCCAAACCAGTAGATCTACAGTGTTGCCAGGATGATTGATTGATTGAATTAGGGTTTCTACTGTCGTCCAGTTTATCACAGTATGTTCACGTAATTGCAAGTAATAACATAACTGTCTGAATTGAATTGAAAATGAAATAACAATAGAATATCGTGATAGAATATATGTATCACATGATTTCCCCCAAATAGGAAATGATATAAAAAGGGGATATGAATCACACTTGATTGATGAGATTGGAATTGGACGTGATAGTTTAGACACCAACGATTCCTTATAATTAACCTAAGGAACGGTGTCTCGAGTTAGAATAATAACGATTGGGAATTTTGGGAATGTATTAGGATTTCTATGGTAGTTAAGTTGATAAATTTTATTTGGTTTGAAATGTCTTGAAATAAACGAATTATTGAAAGTGATTATGTCAAGAATTTTAATAAAAATTATACGTGTAAGTTATACGTTATACAATTTATTAATAAATTGTATATGTATAATTATATTCATAATTATATAATCAAGTAATTATATATAATATATGTATATTATATACATGATTATATGTATATAATACATTTATACATAAATGAACATAATATATATTGTATGTTAGGTATATACACGAGTTATAAGTTGTATACAATTATATAAAGTTATATACATGTAATTTAATCAAATAAAAATTGTTTTGATAACTGGATAATATATACCTATGTATATATATTTGGACTCAATTTATTTATATGTATAATTATATATTATACACTAATTATAAATTGGTATAAGTATAATTAGTTATTCTATTTATTAAAACAATTAAAATAAATAATTAAAAATGTTGAAATTAATTTCAGAAAAATAATCAGATTGTTTTAAAATTTCTAATGTTTGTAAAATGTTTTTATGATTTTTAGAATTTTTTTCTGAATTTTTAAGGCTTAAAAGGCCTTAAAAAAATAATGTAGGTGCCCGGGGTCGAACCCGGGACCTTCTGCTGAGTTAGAGCGTGGGAACCATTGAACCCAAGGCCGTGGCCGCGATAACTCTCGGCCTTTAATCTTTTAAACACCTTCTGCTTCAATCCCAAATCACCATATGAACCCTAGATCGAATACGCCCAATTGACCCCGATTCGATCATTATGGCTACTGAAATCATGGGGCTTTTATTCCCATGAAAAACCGAGTTTATAGATGTATTAATTACCTGTTGAGATAGTGTGATCGATGAGTTTGAGTTCGAGATAGGTCCGAGACTAGGTGTCGATCGAATTTTGCTCAAACCGTGATGATAATCAAATTAAATTGTAGAAGCTTTGGATTGATGATCGAGAGTGAAAGCCCCTAATCAATTTCAGGTTTTGAAACTCCGAAGGGGGGTTCGAGTGAGTTGCAGGTCGCGATGAAGGTGACGATCGATTTGATGTGTGTGTGTGTTTTGGATGAAATTGAGAGTACAGGTAGGTTCGGAACTGAGAAGTGTTTGATTATATGAAATCAATTGTTTATTTTTAGTGTTTGAGGGGGTTTCTTTGTCGGTTAGAATCCGAGAATAAAGTGAAGAATTTAGCCGTTTATTTGACTAATTCAACACGTTTTGTGTTTGAATTCAACATAGATTGGATCAATGAAACTTTCGGTGTGATTGTGGGTTCAAATTGGAAATATTTGACTGCTTTGGTCGGGAATTTCGTGAGTTCGAGGTGTTTGCTTGGATCCGAATATTTTGAATGTTAAACGTGTTTAATGAGTTCATGAGGTTCGATCTCATCCACAGTGTATGGAACCGGTTTTGTAGTGAATTGAGTAATTTCACGTTTTTGGCTCGCCGGAGTTCGGCCGGAGCCTCGCCGGCGACTCGCCGGAAATACGGGGTGGGAGACGGGTTTTTTAAAAAAAATTATAGAAATGGTCCCTGCGGTTTCAACTTGTATTTTATGTTTGAAACTTCTTATTAAGTTTCTAAATTGGCAGAAACAACCCCTGAACTTATATATTCAATTTTACTACATGCTTATATATATATATATATTAATATAATTTTTTACTAATTATTAATAGTAGTATTTATTTTATTATTATTATTATCATTAATATTGTTATTATTATTATTATATTTATTATAATTATTATTATTTTATTATTATTATTATTATTATTATATTATTATTATTATTATTATTATGATTATTATTATTTATTATCTCAACCTTTATAATTGGAATACCCGTGATTGTATTATTAACAAATGTTTTACATAAGTGAATATAGAAATACAGGTGGTTACATCCGATAAAGGCTTCATTCGACCAAGTTCCTCGCCCTGGGGAGCCCCAGTTGTTTTGTGAAGAAGAAGGACGGTTCTTTTCGAATGTGCATCGACTACCGGGAGCTTATAAGCTTACTATCAAAAACCGGTATCCTCTACCCAGGATCGACGATTTATTTGATCAGCTTCAAGGAGCCTCTCATTTTTCCAAAATCGATCTCCGCTCAGGTATCATCAATTACGAGTGCACGATGATGATATCCCAAGACAGCTTTTCGCACAAGATATGGCCATTACGAGGTTTACAGTAATGCCATTCGGGTTAACCAATGCACCTGCTGTGTTCATGGATTTAATGAACCGCGTGTGTAAACCATATCTGGACAAATTCGTGATCGTTTTCATGACGACATTCTCATTTATTCAAAATCAAAATCCGATCACGAACATCATCTCCGTTCGATCCTTGAACTTCTGAAACAGGAAAAGCTTTATGCAAAATTCTCAAAGTGTGAATTTTGGCTTAAGAAGTCCAATTCCTTGGTCACATCGTAAACGACAAAGGTATTCACGTGGATCCTGCAAAGATTGAGGCAGTGAAGAATTGGGTAGAACCCAAAACTCCTACCGAGATTCGTTCATTCCTTGGCTTAGCCGGTTACTACCGTCGCTTTATTCCAAACTTCTCAAAGATCGCTGTGCCTCTCACCGCCTTGACACATAAGGACAAGAGTTTCGTGTGGGGACCAGATCAGGAGAAAGCTTTTCAAACCCTCAAGCAGAAGTGTGTGATGCCCCAGTCTTGACTCTCCCCGATGGGAATGACGATTTCGTTGTCTACTGTGATGCTTCGAAGCAAGGTCTTGGTTGTGTTCTCATGCAACGAGGCAAAGTCATAGCTTACGCCTCAAGACAACTCAAAATTCATGAGAAAATTACACAACCCATGATCTCGAGCTAGGAGCTGTGGTATTGCACTCAAAATTTGGAGGCACTACCTTACGGCACCAAGTGTATTGTATTTACCGATCATAAAAGCCTTCAGCACATATTCAATCAGAAGGAATTAAACATGAGACAACGACGATGGGTTGAATTACTTAATGACTACGATTGTGAAATTCGCTACCATCCAGGAAAGGCGAATGTCGTAGCCGACGCATTAAGTCGAAAGGGTCAAGTTATGCTTCAAAGTATTACCATTCAAACCGACCTCCTAACCGTATACTCGAAGCTCAACACGAATCAGTCACCGAGGGCAACATGTATGAGGAAATGTCATGCGGTGCTGAACTCCAATTGGAAACCAAGTCGGAGGACTATTGTATTTTCTAAATCGACTTTGGATTCCGAATCGCGATAATCTTCGAACAACCATTCTGGATGAGGCTCACAAGGCTCGCTATTTTATTCATCCGGGAGCAGATAAGATGTTCATGAATCTTCGGAACCAATATTGGTGGCCCGGCATGAAGAAGGATATAGCCTTGTATGTATCTAAATGCCTTACATGTTCCAAAGTCAAAGCCGAGCATCAACGTCCCTCTGGATTACTCGTACAACCCGAGGTTCCATTATGGAAATGGGAGAGCATATCCATGGATTTCATTACCAAGCTGCCTCGTACCGCTAGTGGTCACGATAGTATCTGGGTTATCATTGATCGATTGACTAAGTCGGCTCATTTCATTCCAATTCGGGAAGATTATCGAGTCGAGAAATTGGCTCGTATTTACATTAATGAAATAGTCAGTCGACATGGTGGCCTTTAGTATTATCTCTGATCGCGATGGTCGTTTCATCTCTCGTTTTTGGAAAAGTCTCCAATCAGCTCTCGGGACTCAACTAAATCTTAGCACAGCCTATCACCCGCAAACCGATGGTCAAACTGAAAGAACGATACAGACCTCGAGGATATGCTCCGGGCTTGTGTCATTGATTTCAGTGGATCGTGGGATTCTCATCTTCCGTTGATCGAATTCTCATACAATAACAGTTATCATACCAGCATCCAGATGGCACCATTTGAGGCCTTGTATGGTCGAAAGTGTCGATCTCCATCTGCTGGTCTGAAGTTGGTGAATCACAGATTACTGGTCCGGAATTGATACAAGAAACAACCGACAAAATTCATAAGATCCGTGAAATCGTCAAAAGCAGTATGCTGACAAAAGACGTAAGCCCATGGAATACAATGTCGGTGATCTCGTACTTCTTAAGGTGTCACCTTGGAAGGGAGTGATTCGCTTTGGAAAGAAGGGAAGCTAGCACCTCGTTACGTGGGTCCATTCAAAGTGCTCTTCGAACGTTTGGGAAAGTGGCTACAAGCTTGAACTACCTCAAGAACTTAGCAATATACATCCGACGTTTCTGTTTCAAATCTCAAGAATGTCTTCCGCGATGAAAATCTCCACATACCACTCGACGAAGTCCAGATTGATGAATCTATGCACTTTATTGAGAACCTGTGGAAATTATGGATCGGGAGTTAAACAACTCAACGCAGTCGGATACCCATTGTCAAGTGTTCGTTGGAGTCTAAACGTGGGCCAGAGTACACCTGGGAACGCGAGATCAAATGAAATCCAAGTATCCTCATCTTTTCGTTTCAGCCTCCTCGTGATTTAAATTTCGGGACGAAATTTCCTAAAGCAGGGGAGACTGTAACATCGCGTATTTGTATTAAATAAAAATTAATTTTTGTTTAATACGTTGATGGCTAATTCCAATATTACAATAATTGTAATAATTAAATAATAATAATAATAATAATAATAATAATATAATAATGATAATAATAATAATAATAATATAATAATAGTAATAATAATAATAATAACATTGTTTATAAAATATATTTAAAACAAGTGCAGGGGGTGTTTTTGTAATTTATGAAACTAAAAGCCAAAGTTTTAGACATAAATAATAACTTAAAACCACAGGGCCGAATGTGTAAATTATTCAAACCCACCCATTCCCCCGTCGACCCGTTTTTCCGGCGAGTCTCCGGCGAGACTCCGGCCGGTCTCCGGCGAACCCAATTAGCCAAAATTACTCGACTTCAAGCTACAAAACCGGTTCCATTGCGTTCGTGGATGAGATTCGAACCCAACCCAACCATTAAACACGTTTAATCATCAAAATATCGGATCCAAAGCCTTCACATCGAACTCACTAAATTCCCGACAAGAAATCAAACAAATTATCAAATTGAACCACAATCACACCGAAAGTTTTCTTGGATCCAATTTAGATTGAATTCCAACAAAAACACGCGTTGAATCAGTCCACTAACGGCTAAAATTCTTACTTTTATCTCGGATCTAAACCGACAAAGAAACCCACTCAAACACTTATAATACAAAATTGAATTCATATAATCAAGCATATCTCGGTTCCGAACCTCTCTGTACTCTCAAATTCATCTAAAACACACACACACATCGAATTCGATCGTCACCTTCATCGCGACCTGCAACCCTTTCAAAACCCAACCTTCGATCGATCTTAATCAAAATTAACAACGGTCTTTGATTCCGATTATCATACGAAGCTAACCTCAAGTTTAATTTGATTATTATCACTATTTGAGCATCAAACGATTACCCCACGAGCCGCGACCTGTTCTTGAAGAGTTCAACCTCAATCGAACATCGTACAGGTAAATTACACACACATACATACTCGATACATCATGGGGACAAAAGCCCCATGATCCCGAAGCTATCTATCGAATTCATGCTCAATTTGAGCTTTGACGATCTAGGGCTCGAAGTGAATTGGGGGTTCAATCTATTCTGTTTAAATTCAATTGGAATCCATTTATATTCGCGGTTGTGACCTTGGTTCACTGGTCCCTGCACCCTTTGCAATCCATGAGGTCCCGGGTTCGACCCCGGGCCACCTCAACCATTTTTTTTGGGGGCTTTTTAAGCCTCTAAAAATTATAAAAAATTGTAAAAATTATAAAAATATTTTTACAAACATTAGAAATTTTTAAAACAATCTAATTATTTTCTGAAATTATTTTATTCATTTATTTTATTTGTTTTAAATAATAAAATAACTAATTATTTTTCTACCAATTTATAATTAGGTATAATACATAATTATACAATAAATAGATTGAATCCAATATATATACATAGATATATATATCCAATTATCAAAACATTTTTTTATTTGATTAAATTACATGTATATAATTTTATATAATCGTATACAATTTATAACTCGTGTATATACTTAACATGCAATATATATTTAGTTCACTTATGTATAAATGTATTATATACATATAATCATGTATATATTTACATATAATTACTTGATTATATATAATTATGAATATAATTATACATATACAATTTATTAATAAATTGTATAAATGTATAACTTACACGTATAAATTTTATTAAAGATCTTGACATAATCACTTTCAATAAATTCGTTTATTTCAAGACATTTCAAACCGAATAAAATTTATCAATTTAAACTACCATAGAAATCCTAATACATTCCCATTCCCAAATCGTTATTATTCTAACTCGAGACACCGTTCCTTAGGTTAATTATAAGGTAATCGTTGGTGTCTAAACTATCACGTCCAAATTCCAATCTCATCAATCAAGTGAGTATTCATATCCCCTTTTTATATCATTTCCTATTTGGGGGAAATCATGTGATACAATATATTCTATCATGATATTCTATTGTTATTTCATTTTCAATTCAATTCAAGACAGGTTATGTTATACTTGCAATTACGTGAACATACTGTGATAAACTGGACGACAGTAGAACCCTAATTCATCAATCAATCAATCCTGGCAACAATGTAGATCTACTGGTTTGGATAACCCACCCCATATGGCTTACGAGTGGTGATTGTGCCAGAGGCAATTAGTCAATCTATGTGTGTTTGTGTGGAGTCTATTATATGCAAGTGTCAAGTCAAGGGGTTTATATTGTGTCGTTTATCTATATGCTTCGCGGTTGCCATATAAGTCTTAATATTACCTTGTGAATTGAATACAATCGATGGATCAATCAATCAATCTATATGTATATTCAAAACTGTGATTACTCACCAGCTAACTCGTTAGCTGACTTTATTTTCTCACATGATTTCAGGTTAAGCAAGATAGTGGACTTCTACTGCTCATCTAAGACACAGACCTAGTTAAATAAAGACAATTATTATTTGTGGTTTCGTTTGTTGTATTTGTGTATGTTTTACTTATTCTATTATGTAATCTGATTTTAATATTATTTCCACTATTAGACAACCATGTGTTATGAACAATCCATCATTCCCTCGTCCGCTCCGATGATTCCGCCGTCGGTCGGGGTGTGACATTATTACTTTTAGCACTTACTTATACGTAATTTCAGTCATATCATATTTTAAAATATCATTTTATTTTCCATAAGTTTTATATATTAATATTTTATTTATTCAACCCGTGTAATACACGGGTCTTCTAAAACTAGTTAATAATATAACCAATTCATCTTAATTAAAGGTCAGATTATGATTTGATCATTCAAGACTAATATATCATTTTCTATAAAGGTGTAAGTAAGAAGTTACCAATGTATTTAAACAAAGAACCCACTAACGATGATCATTGTGCATTGAACCTATATGATTCAACTCCTTATGACCATGAATCGTTTTTATTCGTATTTCTAATATTTCACGTCACTCTATTAGGCTTTTCATGTATCCGTGATAACGTTAAAGTTGTAACAGTACTTTTTTATCGTATTAGTTTTTGTATATTCAAACGGCCCTTTTTTAATATTATATAAAGGGTGTCCTCCGTAATTCGGGCGGGACGATATTTTACATCTAGCACTTTTTTTTAATATTTAGTTATTCTTGTAGTATTTTTACAAAAGTCTATTATGTTTTTTTCCAAGTAAAAATTTAAAACACCAAATAAATGAGTTCTTCATGACTACTTGTACAGTTACGTATTAACTTATTGTACTTCACAGATCAGTTTAGCAAAATTTACACCTAACGTTTAAAAAACACAAGTTACAGTAGTATGTAGTTATATCTTTTTCAGTAGTGTATTAATAAGGCATACATGATTATAACCGTACTCTTACATTTTACACTTACTACAGAGTCTCATGACTAAAAAAATGATCCAAAATATAACAACCAATTTATGACAAGATCATAAAGGGCATGAAGTTAGCAATCATCAATAAAACTGTTGTGAAATAGTCATAAAATTGACCACTAACACTAGGTTGCAAACCGGTAGTAAAACTTGTGACCATTCCATTTTGCTCACAAAAGATTGAAAAAATAATAATTAACTAAAACCAGATTTTAGATTACCCGTTAATCCAATCGCAAACGGGTCGCATGTTATATACCAAATCAAGTCACAAGATTTACGAAATAAAAAAAGAAATGTTGCAAATTCTTTCGCTAAATAATGAGATTAGCCATGTAGGTTTGTTAACTGATTTTTCGATCGTAAATTAATCACATGTAGTTTGTTACTGATTTTCGATCGTAAATTAATCACAATAAGGGACAGACTTATACCGAAAATACGATCATATACCAAGTTTAACACTAGTGTTATGTTTGTGTTATAATAGCAGTTAGCGATGGCGGTTGTAATGTGTTCACGAGAACGTTAGGTCTAGCCTTACACACGTCTAGTTATTGAATAGTGTATTCTTTTTTTGTAGTTGAATGGACAGATTACAATTACTACTTCACATGACATCTATCCGTAAAGAACCCAATTAAATAAAAAGAAGTATATAAAGAGAGATCACAAGTATAATGATGGTTGGATATGAAAAGAGATTTGCTGCTTCTTTATGTTTCTTTTGTGAAAGAAAAAAAGAAACTTTCTATATAATGTTCATCCAATAAAGTTTAAAGGTAAACAAAGTTTTGAATTAAGTTATTAAATTTAGAATAGAATTTTATATAGTGGGAAACGACTTAATCGCGTAAAACTAAATATAGTTTTCTAAAGTTGTTTAAATTTTATGTTAACTATATATGTTTTCTACATCTTAAACGTAACCTTAGTTTTTATGTTACGTTGTGCATGAGCTGGTCTTGTATATTAAAAAAAAACGTTACTTTTAAGCGTCTTTATACGGAGTCTTTAAACTTTCTTAGGTCTTAGGCTTTTAGCATTAGTTTGATTTGTAAATAGCAAGGAGGTTGCTTGATAAATCTTAAGGTCTAGGCTCTTTGTTTTGTAGCACAACATTAGAGGCTTAGAGGACTAGAGGAGCATTATACTCGCTTCTTAGCATAATTTTATGCTTGTAAATTGTAACATGGGAGGCTATCTAGTCATAAAAAATATGTGTGTTTTAAGACTTCAAAATTGAAAAGCGTTGAAATACTTTAAACATTTTTCATAGTTAAAGAAATAAATAAGTTAATGATTATGTTGATAAAAAACTCTAAAGAGACTTTTGATAAATTGTAAATAAATTAATTTTAAAAATAAAAAATAAATTGTAAATTCACCTGCTTCTAAAAAAAGGGAAAACACACTATATAAAAAGCAACTCATCTATGACAGTCATGGGAAGTAAAGAACAATTAAGCAATTAAAATATTAAGTAAAAAAGATCACTTTTGGAAGTCAAGCACTAATTTCGGTATAATCACCAGGTTAGGCCGACTATGTGGAAAAAGGTGATTTGTCAAGCTTTGATGTAGATTTCTTTGATAACCGTAACCCGCGTGTTGCGGCGGAGTGAACAATTTACAAGTCTATACTTGTTATATTTGATTTAATTTATCAATTGTTTCGTTTTATGGTTTAAATCTGTTATACGACTTATGATTATTATCATATGTTAAAGCTAATACATTATTACAAAATAAATTAGCATTAGGAAAAATAGTTGAATAACTCAACTTTTAAGTAAACATAAGTACTGAACATGATCAAAGTTTAACGCAATTTGATTACATTTGTATCCTATGGTTTTGTTTTACATAGTAGTATAGTGGACATCCGCACTTTACCGCAGTTTGATTTTAAATGTATATGTGAACGTCGCAATGATAGTTTTTGGATTATCATGATTTTAGTGAGTTCAATGATATAAGCACTCGAATTCTCATGGATATCTACATATGCTTTATTGATTCCTTATTATATCGTCATGATACTATTATTGAATATATAATATGTCATAAGTCGTGGATATCAAGTAAAACTATATATGTTAAAAGTATTTGAATAAAATTATCATATAATGTAGAACATTATACCATTATTAATGATATGCTATTATTAGATTGTTACAGACACAATAATATGAACACAATATTAAATTTTAACACAATATTGTTGTTGTTGTTAATATTTTAATCATTACTATTAATATTATTATTATTTTTTATTTTTATATTTTTAGACATATTAAATAATGTCATTTACTAACAAATTCAATTATAAATACTAAATTTATCGACTACCCAACTACCTGTAGAAAATATAATTATTAGTTATTATAAATATTCATTTTATACTTAATTATTTAAATAGTATCTAATAAATTTAAAATTTTGAAGTATTAAAAATAATATATTATTAAATGTATTGATTTAATAATATCATATTATTAAATAATGTATTAATAATGTGCATTAAATAGTGTATTAATTAAAAGAGTTTATTAAATAGGGTAAAAATAGAACTATTACATAGGGCACTTATATTCTATGCTTAAAATATTATTTAGGTGTCTTACAATTTAGTAAAATTACTATCTTGTCCTCCTAAAATGTATTATATAGTAGTATAGATTTATTTTGTAGTGGTGGTGTACTCGCTTGCCGTTAAAAATATTAAAGGGTTTTACTTTTTCTAGTGTAACGATATTTCAGTATCTATACGTATTACGTGATGTTTTTTTTAAAGGTTGAGGGTTTAAGAGTAATCATTAATAAATAATGTAGATTTAAGGAAGTTTAGAGTGTAAGTTCGTCATTTAAAAGATTGGCATAAGGCATAAAACCACTCACGTAAAGTTGATTTTTATTTTTTAATTATTTTGAAGAAAATACCCCTAATGTAGAAAACTTAACGAAAAAGTTAACGGCGTTAATTAGAAGTAGTGAAATGGATTCAAATGATAATTTTTATGAAATATTTTGATGTAAATGATAAAATCTAAACTTTTAGACTCAAATGCTAATTTCTATAAAACCTTAAAAATGAAAAACGCATATAACTCAAAAAGGAAAACCTATTGCCATCCTCACAAATCGCAATCTTTTGGTAACGACGATAAAACTATCGCCCACCTTTATAATATAATCCAAATTATAAACCTAAAAATATATGTAAACATACGTATTCATTGTTGTCGTGCACTCTTAGTGACGCTACCAATGTGGTTGCAAGATTTTGTGCTAGGTGGGCTTGGACCGGCTTTCTGCATGCTTGGTTTGGTTTATATTGTGGGCCGATAATGCTGGGCCGAAGAGTTTGGGCTGTTACTGGTTTACTATTAAAGGCCTAAAAATTCAAATTCTTTTTTTAACAGATCAGATCACTGGCACGCCCGATTATCTTAATTGCTTGAGTACGTAACCCGAGGCTCAACGTAGAAACTTTTTCTTATCATACTTGAACCTAAGACTTTCCCTTATTTTAATAAGGTTTTAACGTACCTTGTATTAACCACTTGAGTTAAAAATCAGTGATGATTCAAATTCTGTGATTAGTGATTTAGTGACTTAATTTCATTCTCACTTATTGTCAGAAACTAAAGCTTGTCTTCTTTTTTTTACTTATGTATCTTTGAATAATTAACAAAGAAACATAAATTATGAGACCGTAGTACAAGTTTTAGGAGGTGTAATGTATGTAATAAAAACAAACAAAATTTCTAAAAGAAGTATGACTTGGTCAAATTTGAGAAAGTAGACCCTTATTTTTGCAATATGGATCCCGGATAATGATTAAAAAAATGCTAAAAGATTGTATATTATCAATCAATTCTTTATATGTTTACAATTGAGACAATTTCAAAGAAAACTTAGTCAGATTAAATCCCCTAAATATAGCTAGTAAAGTTCATTCGATAAAACATAACTAATGTTTTTGTCTGCAACTCTCACAAAGGAGGAGCGGACGGAGATTAAGCGTTAGACTACGAATAATATGTGGTTTATAGGTAGAAGATACAATCTCGAATAAATGAGAGAACACGTACAAACATAGTGAGAATACTTTACGGTCGCAAATGACGGTGACAAAAATAGCCCCATAGTGACGGTGAAAAGGCACACTGACATTAATTCTATATGGTGACAAGAGTTAAGCTTTGTGACGACGTGAAATATGATATGATGACAAGAGCTAGATGTGAAGACAAGATCCATATCTTGAGATTTAAGTTGACCAAAGGATATTCTATTGTTAAAAAAAAGCTAGTTACAAAGATGATCATTGTGGTTTGGTTAAGTAACATATATAAATAATTAACAAACAAAAGGGTAGGTTTTGACTTTTGTGTAACAATTTCTACATTTATGATGAGTGTGGATATTTTGGTTAGCTTTCGTAAACTTACCTATTAAACTAAGATGAAAAGTTATTACCAAAGATGTTATTAACAATAGTATTATGTTAAATTACAGTTCAAATTTTGATTTAATGCCCAAATTTGTAATTGAATTTTGTTATCCAAGCATGTTAATTTTTTTCTTAGTATCTATTATTTTTCCCATCAGGAAAACCATACGTGTAGTTAACCTAAAAACAAACACAGTCCATCTATATCAATAATGAAGACTTTTCATACGCTAAGGACAAAAGAATAGTCTCATCACACCCTCAACAAATAATCTGTTTTCACGACCTGATCGAACCGGCTGGTCCGACCGGTTCAACCGGGGATCGGTCCAGTGGCCGGTCCGGTCAGGTATGATTCGTTTTTGAGTGGTCGAACCTGCCGGTTCTTCCCGAACCGGTGGTCGGACCGGTTTTCGTGGTTTTTTCCTTTTTTTTTTTTTTTTCGATTTTTTTGAATAAAAACGGGGTGTTGAACTATAAATTAGTGTGTTAGATATACAGATATACTTAAGTTTTATATATAACTATAAAATACATATATAAATCATATATACATTACTTATATTTGATTATATATATATAACTATATATATAATATACTATATATATAATTATAATGTCATCCAGTTCTTAAATCCGGTCCGACCAGTCCAACCACCAAACCAGTAAGGCGTCCGGTTCGACGTCCGATCCGGTTCTGAAAACATTTCAAATAATCGTTTTGGTACCTACCCATATTGCATCAATAACAATTGTTATTTGTTTGTAAGTAGTAACAGAAGCAGAGCTTTTTAATCGTAGGGTTATCTTTTCTTCACTATATATTATGACCAAGTTACGTTTGGTTTTTCAGAAGATTTGAAAAAAACTCATACATGAAAAGGGTAAATTACAATGATTACGGGTCCGTAGACTTTGTTAACCCTCTCCTAGTTTTACTTGTAAAGGATGTAAATAAAAAAACGTTACTTTTATTGCAAAATAAAATACTCCATGCTCAATACACGTCCATAGTAGTATTGGGTGAGCGATTAACGAAGTCATTGCATTAGCAACATAGAGGTACAAGACTTTCATCTATGTTTAGTGATTATTTGTTGAACAAGTTAGTTTAGCCGTTAGCGTGTTAACAAGTTAGTTTAGCATGTTAACAAGGTAGCTTAGCGTGACCGCGTTTACTTGTTCATATCTCCATTTTCTATTTTTCTCGGTCCAATTATGATACTTGGCTATTAATCTTGTTTCAACAAAGGTGTCAATTTAAAATTAAATAAATTGCTAACATTTTTCTTTTTGTTTTCTAATTTAGCATCACGGTAATAAACGAACTTAATGCATGTAACCTTATTTAATTTGTTTGATACGTAGCTTAGTAAAACTATATCTAGCTAAGACGTATAATAAAACCAAAAAACCTAATCGATAATTATGAGCCACAATTAATTTTTGAATATGTCGATTAATCTCAAACACATACAAGGGCTTGTAGTCTTGTACAAACCCCATTGGCATCAAGTTCTACTAGAGCTTGACAAGTGCTTTATTCTAGATCACATAAATTAATAAGAATTAAGCTCCGGTTGATTTCAATAATACTAATTTATATTTCTCTAATTTAATATTCCAATTTTGTGATCATTCTAATTTTCTTTTATATTAAGATTTTCTTCTTCTTTACGTACAGACGTTTTTTCCTAATATGCTTACACATCGATGCTTATGTCTTCTCTCCTCTCTCATCTCTCACATGAATACAGTCTTTCTTTTCTCTTTCATCACCATCCCACAAACTTCACCTAATGATATCAAATTTAATTGTACCTTAACTTATGAGATTAGACTCTTTAAACACTCTCAATGTGATCGGTTAAAGTATTTAATATTGTGGTTTGGTTGTATGTTATCAAAGTAAAGCAAGTATTTTTGGTCGTATGTATTGTGGTTTGACCTCAATAAAAGCGTTCTCTATATTTTAGGGGATAGAGTAAAATGTTTACCTCAACTCCTCCCTCCTCCTTTACTCTAGGCCATATCCATAGATTTGTTATGAGTAATATCTACCGGATACGTTTGTATGTGTGTTCGCCTGTATTATCATTTAAAATCATTTCCTAATCTTAGAAGTTTGATGTAATAACCATTGTAGCTTGTATGTCAAAAATCTTAGAAGTCTAAATTTTGCTATGTAAATTTTTTTTTACTCGCTTTGTTATGTGACTCGATTTAACCTTATTCAATTTTCGTCCTCTGCTAAAAGATAATGTGTCCATCATTGAACACAACCTTCCCTACCACATGCTCAGCAGCCAGGTCACGATATATGGACACCTTAAGTGCCACCCTTAGAGTTAGTGTAGTATGTAACATTTAATATTATTGTTTAAAAACTCTCACTTTCTAAAGTTTGTTTTTATATAATTCATAATTGAAAAGGACCCGTAACCGTGTTTTTTCCCATTAATTTCTGCCTTGGACCACTTCCTTATTTGGGAAGTCATTATGAGCCGTTAAATTACAATTTTCAAGTAAATTTAGTTAGGATGTAATAAAAAATAAGTAACCAAACCATAATCGAATTAATCAACATAACCAAACTAGTATAATTACATCAAAACGACTGACGAATTAATTAAATTTTTTTAAAATGAGTTTTAATTACCGTCTGGTTTTTGTTATGCTTGTTCCCGTCACCAATTAACCAAACTGAACAAAACCAAAACTTTAAAAAGTCCAACATGAATCAATTTTTCTTTCCAACAAAAGTTCAGACCCATACTATGATATTAAAATATTCCTTCGCAACAAAAACAAAAGGAAAAGTAAATGATAATTTCATTGACCACATTGATAATACACATATATGGACTAATAAGTCAATATTATACTGATTAAAAAAAGCGAGAACATATAAAAAAATAGGTGAATTTTATATATTAAATTGACAGTCGTTTGTTACGCAATTATCTGCCTCCCAAAAGCAAAGTTGGCTTAATGAGCGTAGATGAGAAAGCGAGAGCAAGAAAACTAAGATTTTCTTTTTTGTGATTATTTTTTTCATTTAACAAATAATATATGGTTTAATAGTATGATGGGACGGTGTTCATCTCAAATAGTCAATGACTTATGTCTTATTATAAAAATTAATGGGTGTGACCCACGCTAACGTTATGTTTCCAAGCGTATTTAAGAAGATAAAGTAGGGAGAAGGAAGAAAAAACAAAAAAAAAAGGTGTTTTAAAGTTTTTTTAATGATAGAAAATAAAATGAAAATAAAAAAGTTATATTTTCAAGTTCACTTAAGGGAAAAAAATATATAAATGGAAAAAAATGAATGTTAAAAATCAGTCATTCCAAATATAATGGAACTAAAGAGAAAATAATAGAAAGAAAAGAAGAAAAAAAGATAAAACAAAGAAGAATACAAAAAAGATAAAAAAAACGTTTTATTTTTTTCTTTCGATAAATAAGCTCGGGAACACAACGTAAGCATAAGGAGCTGAAGAATTTTAAAAATTTTAAGTTTGATGGTTGTAAACAAAGTTACAGTTATGTTTTCTCATATATCTTTATATAATAGTATAGATATATGTAGAAATAGCTATAATAAACTAATAACTAGTAAGGGGCTGTTTGATTTCGCTGACTGAGTAAGATCTGACTAAGTCAGAAGCTGACCCAGTAAGAAGTTCTGACTGAGTCTGCATCTGACTGAAACTTGGCTGTTTGATGTAGTATCTGACTGATTCTGCTGAATGATAAAAATAACCTTATATACATACATACACATAAACAATATATACATATACATACACATCTACATACACATACATCTATATACACATCTACATACCCATATACATACACATACATCTACATACACATATATCTACATACACATCTACATACACATACATCTACATACACATATACATACACATACATCTACATACACATACATCTACATACACATACATCTACATACACATACATCTACATACACATACATCGATCATCCCCTCTCGAACCTCCAAATCGATCATTCCCCGATCGAACCTCCAAATCGATCATCCCCTGTCGAACCTTCAAATCGAACCATCATCATCGAACCTCCAAATCGATCGCACCATCATCATCGAACCTCCAAATCGAACCTCCAAGTCGATCGAACACCATCATCGAACCTCCAAATCGAACCTCCAGTGGTCGATTGTGGTCGATTAGGGCTCGATTGTGGTCGATTAGGGCTCGATTAGGGGTCGATTGCGGTCGATTGTGGAGGCGGCCGGGAGGTCGCAGCAGCAGCGGTCGATTGTGGAGAAGGGGGGAGAGTCAGCGGTCGATGGCGGGCGACGGGGGGAAGGGGGGAGAGTCAGTGGTCGATTGCGGTCGATTGTGGAGGCGGTCGATTGGCGGGCGACGGGGGGAAGGGTGGTGGTGGTGGAACTTTGGGTGTCTGTATCAATAGGTCAGAAGAGAAGAAATGGGTCAGAAGGGAAGAAAACGTGGACTGGGTCAGTCCTCCGGTCCGGGTCAGTAGCTCCAGTCAGACGAATCAAACGTACTGACTGGCTTCAGCCAGTCAGTGGTCAGACCGCGGGTCAGCTCTATCAAACAGGGCCTAAGTGTGTAAGATCATCAAACGTTAACTCTAGTTAGCGATGCTAATACAAGCTTACCTCGTATTATCACACGCTCAAACCCGAGTGGACGTTAACTCGACTCGAAATCATCGTTAGTTTTCCTAGCATTCATCGACGGTTGAATATACTCACCGTATCACACCATTTATACTCCTACAATTTTAACGTATAGCCCCTCTACGTGTTATAAGAACAAACAACAAACCCCCATCATCGTCTTCCTCAAACCTCTGTACGGACGCCATGGAAGCAGCGTCACAGGTGGAAGAATTGACCTCCGGCGCCAGCGGTCGCATCATCCCCGTCGTCAAAAACCTCCGCCGATCGGTGTTCTCCTCCGCCTCCATCCGCCGTGTGCTAATTTTCATCCAATCGATCTTCCTGTGGTTCGTTTTCCACCTCCGCCGGTGCCAGCAGCGCCACCACCGCCCGTCGCCGCCGTCCTCTCCGAAGAGGAAGTTTTCGTTCAGGCGGAGAGATGTTGACGAAGATGTCGTCAGGCGAAGAGCGCTCGCTGAGGGAATTCAGATGGTGAAGTCGTCGATCGATGATGATGATGGTGATTGGAGTAACTTGTGTGAAGCTGCCACGTGTCTGTTTTTCGGTACAGGGCGAAACGCCTTGTTTTGCCGGTCATGGATTCCGATGTCCGGTGAGATTAGGTGAGTTGTATACTTATATTGCTGAATTTTCGTTTAATTGTTGTGAATTTCATTTCGATGCGATTCTCAAGCGCTGTGTTGTGAATTTCGATACTCGCATACTCCGGTGAGATTAGGTGAGCTATATTGCCGATTTTTTGTATAATTGGTGTGAATTTCATTTCGGAAGGTTTGTGTTATGTGATTTTCAAGCGATGTGTTGTGAATTTTGATATTGTGTATTCATATTCTATTAGATTGGTGGATTGTGGGAGGTGATGCTTGGAATTTCGGTGATGTGTTTCTGTTTTGATGTTCTTCGTGCTCAAATTCGGCATGCGAAACTATTTGAGATCAAATGCGTTCTTAGATGATGATCAGTTAACATAACTTTGTGATTTGATTGTGAATTTAGAAGGTTGGGCGTTGATTTTTACATAGATGGTTTCAAATAATTACTGTAGGTTTTGATTATTGTTATCAGGGGCTGGTTGTCAATGTTTACTTAGCCCTTAGGTTTGTGGTAAAGGTCTCCACTCAAGTATCTGTAATTTGCAATAGTGTTTCTGATATGTATTATTATTATTATTTTTTTTTTCATTACAAAATTGTTCACAGAAGCTTATATAGACCTTCAATTTTACTTTGAAAAAGTGATTCGTTAGACTTAAAGAGTCTCTTTAGAGGATGGAGTAAGCTGTACTATAGTTGATCATCATTATTGAGCTTTATTTGGTTAGTTTGGAGAAAGATTTGCTGATATAAGTAATTTATCATCTATATTTGTACTTGAACCTGGTAAGTTAATCACTGGATTGTGAGATGTATCATTCTCTCAAAGGGGTTATCTTGTTCACCTCTTCAAGTGGGCATTTTGAACCTGTTTTCTTGTGTTTTAGATTATCATGAACTGTCTTAAAGCCAAATGCTCTCATAATACAAAAGTTCTGGAATTTGTGAATTCGTGTAATGTAGAACACAATTGGGGATTTTAATCAGGCCCTCAGACCCTCTGAATGAAGTATTCAAATTCAGTCATTTTTCTTCTTTTTAGCTTTACATTCTAATAATCTATGTTTTACTTGACACAAACTTAAGCACTGCTCTCTCCTTTCCCAATCAATAAATGCAAAGTCCACAAAATTTATCAATTCATTACTTTTATTTGCTAATTCAGCTGATTTCTTTTTCCAGGGGTATTTTAATCATCATACACGGACTGAACGAGCATAGGTAACCCCCCCCCCCTCTCACTTTCTCATCTTTTTAGCCTTATTAAAATATGTCAACAGCGAACTATTTTTTAAATATATACTTAAATATACAGTGGGAGGTATGCTGATTTTGCAAGGCAACTCAATTCATGCAACTTTGGAGTATATGCAATGGACTGGATAGGTAGGTATGATGTGTTATATTTTTCGTACTGGGAAAATATTGACCATATGCCATAAAACCGGGTTACAATGTTCTTTTAAAGAACTTATTTATTTTTATAATTATAATAAACTTTTCCATATTTAGGTCATGGAGGGAGTGATGGATTGCATGGATATGTACCTTCACTGGATCATGTTGTGGCGGATACTGTGAGTTTACTTTTGCACTTTTTTTGTTGGTATGCGTATATGTTATTATATGTATTTCAGTATATGTATATATGTACGTATTCATACTAATGTGTGCATATATTCACACATTTTGATTCTTTCATGTGTTTTTCAATTTAATAGGGGTCTTTCCTGGAAAAGATCAAGTCAGATCACCCAGGAATACCATGCTTTCTTTATGGGCACTCAACGGGTGGAGCTGTGGTTTTAAAGGTACTTTTAGAACTAAATTTTTTTAGCCGTTCTATGTGGGAATAATGCTTATTTATGAAGGTTAATTTTGACTACTTTTGATCAATTAGGCTGCTAGCTATCCTTACATTACCAAACTACTGGAAGGAATTATACTAACTTCACCGGCACTGCGTGTTACTCCTTCACATCCTATTGTCGGGGTAAGTACCTACCTTCACCTCATGGTCCATTTTTGTTATAAAAGCATTTTTAATAGTGTGATTCGTTCATCTACGCCATTTCTTTTGCCTCATGCCCTCATGGACCTACTACCATATCTTTATTTATATTTCTTTGCACCTGAAGAATGGGACCGGGGAAATAAAAAACATTAGAAGTTGAACAACATCAATGCATGATGATCATTCATATACACACATGCACAAGGAACTAAAATCGTTATATGGAACTTCTATGATCACACTAGAGGTGGCAAGATGGGCAGGGACCAACGGTTCAGGTTGGTTGTGTTGGGTCATTTTCCCATGTGAGTTGGATCAAATTGGGGCCCGGTTGACCTGTTGACTTTTTGTTTATTTTAAGTTTAGTAAATGACTAAATGCAAAGCTAAATTTATAATATGGCGATTTAACTTTTTTTTTTTTTTTGAACGGCTGGTTAGTTGTTAGTTGTTAGTATCACCAAGTTAGTAATATTCACCCATGACAAGGTTTGAACCTTGGACCTCCAAGAATATGGCGATTTAACTGTTTATAGAAATAAATTTGATACAAAATGACATTCTTTATACACTCAAATTATTTTTATGAAATAATTAAATTTAAAAAACAAAAGCTATGAATTACAGTCAACCAAATTGTTTTATATATTGTCGTTCAATTCCCACCTACCACCTCAAAGAAAATCATATAGGAAAATATAGTTCAAGAAAATGAATAGTAGTAAAATTAATTAGTAATGGTCGAAAATTTACACTTGCACGTTTTCCAACACCGCAACCAACTTTAAACTAGGCGCAAAACAGAAACAAAATTGCATTTTTATACCCTTTTTAGCAACCAAGTTACATTTTATCATCGACTGTAGCAAAGACTTGTTATTTTTGCTGATTTTTCAGAAATTGCTAATGTGACTTCGTATTTGTCATTTTTGTGTATAGTATTTGCCATGTGCAAATTTTTGAAAAAATATAAGTTTTTAAAAATTACATGAGAACTGTAGAATTAAAACTAAAAAGTAAGATAACTCTTTTCTTGTGACTTGATGCAGGCTGTAGCTCCATTATTCTCACTTGTGGCCCCAAAATACCAATTCAAAGGTGCCAACAAAAGGGGCATTCCAGTTTCTAGAGACCCTGCAGCACTTGTAGCAAAGTACACCGACCCGTTAGTGTACACCGGGCCAATGAGAATCCGCACGGGCCATGAGATTCTTCGGATCTCGTCTCACTTGACCCGTAACTTCAAGTCTGTGACTGTACCCTTTTTCGTCCTGCATGGAACCGCTGATAAAGTAACGGATCCACTTGCTTCTCAAGACTTGTATGACCAGGCGGCTTCGAAGTACAAGCACATAAAGCTGTATGACGGGTTCTTGCATGATCTTCTTTTTGAGCCCGAGCGTGAACAAATTGGGCAAGATATTATTGATTGGATGGAGGCCAAACTTAGTTTTCATCATTAAAAGATAAAATATTAGATATTGATTTTAATTGTTTGTTAAAGGAATTTATGTTTATGAATTTGGATTTGGATTTGAATTCTTCGTGCTTGACAACGATCGTATTTTTAGATTTGAAATATATAGCGTCAGTTATTTTCAGTTTGGGTTTCTATTAATGGTTTGGATTTGGTTTTATATGTAGATGAAGAACATCATATGGGTTTTTCTTATTATAAAGATAAGGGTAAATTACCGTTTGCATCCCTGAGTTTTGGTGATTTTAACCATTTGCATCTCTATATTTTAAAAATCATCATATACCCCCTAATGTTTTATTTTTGTTCTCATTTGCATCCAAATGGCTAACGACGTTAAATAATTCAGTTAACTTTTTATAAAATGACGAAATTACCCTTGCTACAATTTAATGGGACCATCCACGTCATCTTCCTCTTCTCCTTTGACCATCACAAACTCCCTTTCTCTCTCTCTCTTTCTTTCTCAAAGATAAACACACACACATTCTCTCAATCTCTCTCTCATCACTCCACCACCACCATCAACACCATCTACTAATAATAATAGTAGATACCTTTATAACCGATTACGTTACCCTCACGTAGTTCTAAAACAGCATCCTTTTGCCGTTTTCTTTCATCTCTTACGCGGTCAAGAAGATGTCAATTTCTTCACCAGCAACTTCTCACCCATTTCCATTTCTGATTTCTGATTTCTCCACAGTTGACTTCTTCAACTCTTTTCAAGCAGCCATTCAAGATCATCTTCATCATATACACCTTCTTTAATCTCCACAATTCATCATCCTCTTCAATTCCCCCAATCAACCTCAACAAATCACTTGCAAAATGAACGATCTGTTCTCCGGATCCTTCTCACGCTTTCGCAATGAAGAGAACTCATCACCACCACCACCACCACCACCACAATCTCGTTACAACAACAGCAACATCGAGATGACCGGAAACGCACCGTCCACCGGCGGAGTAAACCTCGACAAGTTCTTCGAAGACGTCGAGGCGATCAAGGACAAGCTCCGAGCGCTCGAGTCGCTGCACAATCAGCTCCAATCGTCACACGAGCAGAGCAAAACGCTCCACAATGCCAAATCCGTCAAGTACCTCCGTCGTCAACGGCTTACGGAAAAAACTCTCCGATTCGATGAACTCGTTCAACGATCTACGATCCAGAATGTCGTCGGAGTATCGCGAGACGGTGCAGCGGCGCTACTTCACCGTCACCGGCGAGAATCCGGACGAATCGACGGTCGACACGTTGATCTCCACCGGACAAAGCGAAACGTTTCTCCAAAAGGCGATTCAGGAGCAAGGTAGAGCACAAGTGATGGATACAATCCTCGAGATCCAGGAGCGTCATGACGCTGTGAAGGAGATCGAGAGGAACCTCAAGGAGCTGCATCAGTTGTTCATGGATATGGCAGTGTTGGTTGGGAGTCAAGGTGAGCAGCTCGATGATATCGAGAATCAGGTCAAGTGATGGTGTTGATGGTGGTGATGATGGTGTTGATGGTGGTGGTTATGGAGTGATGAGATAGAGATAGAGAGAATGTGTGTGTGTGTTTATGTTTGAGAAAGAAAGAGAGAGAGAAAGGGAGTTTGTGGTGGTCAAATGAGAAGAAGAAGATGACGTGGATGGTCCCATTAAATTGTGGCAAGGGTAATTTCGTCATTTTATAAAAAGTTAACTGAATTATTTAACGTCGTTAGTCATTTGGATGCAAATGAGAACAAAAATAAAATGTTAGGGGGTATATGAGGATTTTTAAACTGTAGGGATGCAAATGGTTAAAATCACCAAAACTCAGGGATGCAAACGGTAATTTACTCTAAAGATAAATATAATAATATGGTAGCATTTTATTAAAACTCAAATATCATATATCATAATTACTATATAAAAATAGTATGTAACATCCCACATTGGTTGGGAAGGAGAACGAATGCTTCTTTATAAGGGGCTTGAGACCTTCCCCACTGTGACGCGTTTTGCCTGAGCGATGGTGGTACGTCCCGGTTCAGGTGAAAACAAAATCGTGAGGCAATGGTGGTTCGTCCCGGCCAAAGCGGACAATATCATGGTGCGGTTACGTTGGGCTGTTACATGGATAAGTTCGTCATCGTGTTTATAGATGACATTCTTATCTATTCTAAGAGTAAGGAGGAACATGAAGACCATCTTCGTATCGTGCTTGAAACTCTGCGTAAAAAGAAGCTTTATGCTAAGTTTTCAAAATGTGAATTTTGGTTGAGTCAAGTAGCCTTTCTGGGTCATATGGTCTCTACAGATGGTATCAGAGCCAGGGCCGGGCCATTGTGCCAGCGAGGACGCTGGACTCCCTAAGGGGGGTGGATTGTAACATCCCACATTGGTTGGGAAGGAGAACGAATGCTTCTTTATAAGGGGCTTGAGACCTTCCCCACTGTGACGCGTTTTGCCTGAGCGATGGTGGTACGTCCCGGTTCAGGTGAAAACAAAATCGTGAGGCGATGGTGGTTCGTCCCGGCCAAAGCGGACAATATCATGGTGCGGTTACGTTGGGCTGTTACAATTAAATTAGTCAGACAATTTTAGAAGCATTTTTATTATTAATCTTTTACTTTTAAACACAAATATAATAATATAATCCCATTACAAACCATCCCTCCTATCTCTAAATATACCCACCTCCTATCTTTAAATATACCCACCTCCAACTAGTAGCGAACCCATGAAATCTTTTTATGGGAGGCAAAAACAGGGGTGATTGCATAATTTTACGAGGGTGATTGCATAATTTTACGATGGTGCTTTGGATTTTCACATACATATAACAGTAAATAAAATTTTACAGACCCACCCTATAACCTAGGACCGCCCCTATCTCTAACCCTCCTCTTCATTCTAACCATCAATATCATGTCACCATCGTGGCCAAAGGCGTGAATTATTGGCCTTTAATCTTCGTTCGCTAACTGTTTGGTCTGTGACTTTCAGCTTTCGTTCCTCATATTCAATTTGTGGTTGTTATCACAACAATAAACATGGAGTAAACACAAATCAAAAGATCACTAGATAAATAACTGCATTAAATGAGCAGTTGTATGTATTTGCATGTTTATCTTTAGAGTATATTACAAATTATGTCCTTTATTAATATATGAAATTATATGGTATGTCCTTTAGTTTTAATAATTACATATGATATCCTTTTATTAAAATATTTGCACACATATTGTCATTTACACTAACTACCATTTAAATGTACAGTTAACTCAGTTATGTGTCCCCTCACATGATGGTAATTTTATCATTTTTTTCACATCTAATATATTAAAAAGTTATAAAAAATAAAAGAGTAAATTACCATTTGCATCCTTGAGGTTTGGTGATTTTGACCATTTGCATCCCTACAGTTTAAAAATCCTCATATACCCCTTAACTTTTCATTTTTGTTCTTATTTGAATCCAAAACACTAACACCGTTAAATTATTCTGTTAACTCTCTTGTTAAAAGACTAAACTGCCCTTAAAATTAAAACCCTAATCCCCCTCTTCATCTTCTCCATCATCCTCATCAAACTCCCCCTCCTCTGTTCACACCCCCACCACCTCCCAACGCCACCTGCAACAACGCCCACACAGATTCTGCCCATTCGCTGCCGCAGATCTCACACATTTCACACACTTTCCACCGCTAAAACCACCTTCACACTGCCCCAACACATACAACGATTGATACTCATCAGAGTAAAACGCTTTCCACCAACAACCCCCTTTTCAACCTCCAACAACGCAGACTCCAATCTCGAGTCAAAACCCGACCCGCTCACACGACTCGAGCCGTACTGCTTAAACAACAGCTCTGTCGCCGGCGCCGGCGGGAATCCCACCACTTCATACCTCAAATAGCACCCGATTAGTTGAACCCTAGTAGCTATCATATCACCACCGCACACTCGTTCAATCGTCTCAGGGGCTTTCTTCACTCAGGTGTTGCAATCGGTGTTTGATAGATCCCCATGACACTGGTAAACTCCGGTGACGGAGGTGGGTAACTGGTCGTTTCCGGCGGTGGTGCGTTGATGGTGGATGATTGGGATACAAGGGTTTGGTACAGAGATTTGAGGTTTTGTGATAAGATTCTAGAAGGGTCTTGAAACTTCTGATTTGCGCACCCTTTGTAGACAAAGGTTGTGAGGTCTGCAGATGAGGAAATTGAAGTGCAGATCGAGAGAATAAGAAGATATGGGGGTAGTGGGTCGCTCACTCCAAAGGGGGGGTAGTGGGTCGTTGCAGGTGGCGTTGGGAGGTGGTGGGGGTGTGAGTAAAGGAGATGAGTTTGATGAGGAAGATGGAGAAGATGAAGATAGGGATTAGGATTTTAATTTTAAGGGCAGTTTAGTCTTTTAACAAGAGAGTTAACAGAATAATTTAACAGTGTTAGTATTTTGGATTCAAATGGGAACAAAAATAAAACGTTAGGGGGTATATGAGGGTTTTTAAACTGTAGGGATGCAAATGGTTAAAATCATCAAATCTCAAGGATGCAAATGGTAATTTACTCAAAATAAAAATTTTTAATGAAAAAAATTAAAAGATATCGGACCGTATCGTAAGTCGGTGAAACCAATCACTCTTGGTGTGTGTTCATTCGACTAATTGTCAAAACTTTTAATGACAACAATTTCCAATTACATTTACTAAAGTAAGAAGTCTAAGTAATAAATCATTTAAAAAGTCAAAAATCAACAATAAACACCCCAAAATACATGTAAATAATTTATAAATTATTCACACAAACAAATAATGAAAAATCAATAAGAAACACAGAGTTGGAGTGTAACACCCCAACTCGAAGAGGCTGACGTGTCACTATTACAGATATCAAATCAAAACCCATTTCACGATATTAAAGAGATTGTCAAAAGAAATAAATTCAAACAAACTCCATAATCCGAAAGAACCTAATTAAGTTATTCATTACATCAATAAAAGTATAATACAATCTTGATCTTCAATCGCTCTTCACTGATTTCCCGGGTTACCCTGATTACCTACAATCAAATAAGAAAAACACCACGAAAGAAAATACGGCTGAGCCAAAAGTTGCTCAGTGACGGAAATAACAATAGTAATGATACGAATCATAAAATACTTATGTCTGAATACTGAACGGATCATATGATACTGAAACGGAAATCTGATTCTAAACATATAATACGGATACTGAACTGAACATATAATACTGGACTGAACTGATCTACACGACGCGTATATACAAACAAAATAAGTCGTGTAATATAAGAAGTACCCAGAGCCAAAACTGAACTGATAAGTACATAGCTAGCTAGACTATGCACCAATGAGATGGTGTGTGGGGCGTACACACATGATTCCATCCCTCGGAACTGAACTGAACTGAACTGAACTAGGATCGATCCATCCGCCTCCCAGATATTATGGCCAAAGTACTACCTGAGTACTAACGTGTTAACGGAGACGCCGTGAACTATTTATTACACACCGTCACGAAAAGTGTCACATCATTGACGCCACAATGACATGTCGGAGAGCTCGGGTAACAGAGTATCAATCAAATGGTAGTACAACTACCAATATATAACATATCAATAAAACATTTATAGGAACATGCAATAATGAGCACAAACTTATAAAATATATATTGCATGCTACAGGTCTCAATAAATATCACTAATGAGTCGAACGAATCGGAGCATAATTAAATATTAAGGATATACGACTAATAAAGGCTAAACGATTCATATTAACGGAAATAACATATCAAAAATCCATACTACAAAGTAACGGAACAGAATTTATATTATGATAAAGATAACCAAGAATCCGTACTACAAAGTAACGGAACAGAATTTATACTATGATAAAGATAACCAAGAATCCGTACTACAAAGTAACGGAACAGAATTTATACTATGATAAAGATAACCAAGAATCCGTACTACAAAGTAACGGAACAGAATTTATACTATGATAAAGATAACCAAGAATCCGTACCTTATACACGAATGACAATAATCAGAAAAAGGTCTAGGCTCGGTTAACGCCGCGAGAACCTACGATAACGTAACGCAAATTATAATCTGAAAAATTCCAGTTCTGCCCTTGTCTTTTCACACTCGTTAAAAATACTAAACGACGTTTAAAAATTCTGAAAATCTCCAGTTTACTAGATTAGTGATTTCTAAACAACTTTCATTTAGAAAAGTTTATGATTTGGATTACCGAAATATGAGAAAAACGTGGATCTTTACAGCTACGCAGAACTGCTAGCTGTTACGAAAGCGACTATTTGGAGGTCTAAACGAATGAGTTTTTCGATGTTTTATATATCAACAGATTCGTATTTCGACGAACTTCGTCATGGACATAAGATTTAACTGATTTGAATCTTTATGAAAAAGTTATGGCCTTCGTAAGTTGGCTGTAAAATACGGCCTAATTCAACTATTTAAAGCTTATTTTTTTAACGAAATAAACTATTTATAACGATATAAACATAAATTGTTAAGGTTTTTAATAAGTTAATTTACAGAAACTAATTAGGTACTTTTATAAAATAGGTCTTATATTTAATCTGATTTTTACTATTTATTTAAAAGAATCCATAAGAATAATTAAACTAAATGTCTTGTTATATTGTTTTATAAATGTTTAATCTTAACGAAAATTACAGAAAATCCAGTTGATGATTTAAAAATAAACAGGGATTATAAAAAGGATTTTTATAATTTTTAGAAATTTTTACGTATTTTTAAAAGGTTAAAAAGGCATTTTACAAAAAAATTGCAAGGGCTCGGGTTCGAACCCGTGACCCCCTGCCCATCCCCCTTTCGCTTTAACCAGCAGGCTAGGGCGCCTGCGCCTGAACCTGACTGGTTTTTAATTTCATTTAAGCAAATCCCGAACCAAACCCCCAAATCCTCTAAGAACCCTAGAACGAATCCGACCAAATTGAATATCAAATTGAAGTTAATAACCAAATTAAGGTTGGGGCTTTCATTCCTCATGCCTAATCGAGTAGATACACGTATTTAATTACCTGATTACGTTTCGGATTGGAGATGCACACCACGAAGAACAGTCGCGGTCAAGTGGTGTCGATTGATGTTTCAAACCACGATGATAATCAAATTCCTTTCGTATGAAGCTTCTATTGATGATGATAATCGAAAGCCTTCTGTTAATTTGGGATTATAACTCGCCTAAGCTGGAGTTCGAGTAAGTTGCAGGTCCGAGACAAAAATGGCGATCGAAGGTGGTGTTTCTTTGAGTTTCAGATTATATTGAGTATACAAACATGTTATAAATGATTAAACATTTGATGGTGCTCGATTAATTTGATTATTAAACGCGTTTTAGTGCGATTTAAAAACGGGTAAAGTGACCAAAAGTTAGGTGAATGATTTGAATCGATCGCACTCACGTCTATTGAATTATTGTGGGGTATCGTGTTCTAAACTTTCACGTGAATGATTTGGTATATTTTTGGGCATTTAAAATTGAGTTTTTGAGTGAATTTGGGGGTCGCCGGCGCCGACCGGCTTTGGCCGGAAAAACCCGCCGGAAACGCGGGGCAGGGGAGAGAGAAGGAGAGGTGTGTTTGGTTATTTACACATTTGGTCCCTGTGGTTTATTTCTTGATATTTTCTGCAGGAACTTTATTATTTAAAGTTTAAAAATTAACATACTCACCCCTGAACTTTTATTATTATTATTATTATTAGTATGGGTATTATAATTCTACCCCCCTTAAAATAATTTCGTCCACGAAATTGCTAGGTACATATCAAACAAAGATATGACCTAACGTACGCGGAGTAATGAAAATCAACAAGTGAACTAAATTACTCATAATTATTCAATTTCTGAGACGGAATCGATTCGATAGACGAAATCGTATAAGAGATGACTAATGTGATGTTCAAGAAACAGATAACTGATAATTTCATACTGATAGCAGAAACATATAACAGACAATACCTAAGAGGTAAACATATACGGATATTGAGAACGGATTTCATCTTCTATCTCTCATGTAGGAATGGTTTTTCCATAATACTTTAATAAAAGGAATAGTTTTCCTACGCATAATGCGTTCTTGTCGGTCAAGGATAGCTTCTGGTTCTTCCTCGAATGATAAGTCTTCACGAATCAAATGAAGTGGATAGTTAACCACGTGAAGAGGATGATAATTGTACCCCCTTAAAAGAGATACATGAAAGACGTTATGCACATGTGACAGTTGAGGTGGTAAAGCCAAACGATACGAAACCTCGCCAACTCTTTCTAGGATTTCAAAGGGTCCGATAAACCGTGGACTAAGTTTCCCTTTTAGACCAAAACGTCGTACACCTTTGCAAGGCGAAACCTTCAGGAATACTTTGTCACCGATCTTAAACTCCAAAAGTCGACGGTGTCGGTCTGCATAGCTTTTCTGTCTACTTTGAGCTTCCTTTAACTTTTCTCTAGCAATAGCAACTTTTTCATTCGTGATTTGAACTAACTCGGGTCCTTCGATGACTCTTTCACCGACTTCTTCCCAACAAATAGGTGCCCTACATTTACGACCATACAACAATTCGAAAGGTGCCATGCCAATGCTAGCTTGCCAACTATTGTTGTAAGCAAACTCGACCAAACACAAGTACTCATCCCAGTTCCCAGTCCACTCTAAGGCACAAGCTCGAAGCATGTCCTCAAGTGTCTGAATAGTACGCTCCGACTGACCGTCAGTCTGAGGGTGAAACGCCGTACTAAACCTCAACTTGGTACCCCATGCAGCTTGCAAACCCTTCCAAAAACGAGAAGTGAACCTCGGGTCTCAATCAGACACAATAGACACCGGAGTGCCATGAAGTCTAACAATCTCTTGTGTAAACACTTCAGATAGTTTGCTAACCGAAAATCCTTGCTGAATTGGGAGAAAGTGAGCTGACTTTGACAATCTGTCAACGACAACCCATATCGTATCATTTTTCTTAAATGTCCTTGGCAACCCTGTCACAAAATCCATGGAAATATCATCCCATTTCCATACAGGAATAGGTAGTGGCTGAAGCAAACCACTAGCTCTTTGATGCTCAATCTTGACCTGTTGACAAGTAAGGCAACGGCTAACATACTTAGCCACATCCTCTTTCATTCCATTCCACCAAAAGTTCTGACGAAGGTCCCGATACATCTTAGTAGATCCAGGATGAATAGAAAACGGAGAACTATGTGCCTCAGCTAATAACGATTCTCGAAGAGAAGAATCATTAGGCACACATAAACGTTTACCACACCAGATTACCCCATGTTCATCTACTCTGAATTCTGATTGTTTACCAATCTCCACATTCTGTAAGATTGCCCAGAGTTCACCATCGTCTTTCTGTGCGTTCTTAATCCGGAATATTAAGTCTGACTCAATCTGGAGTGTTGCGAGATATCCGTTGCTCTTGCCAATAAGTAGGCCAATACCCAATCTATCAAGATCAGTAACGTTGTGTGGTTGTAGCTGTAGGGAGGCTACTGTTCCTGAGCTCTTCCTGCTAAGGGCATCAGCTTCCACATTGGCCTTTCCCGGATGATACTGAATATTGGCATCATAATCTTTTAACAACTCTAACCATCTTCTCTGCCTCATGTTTAGTTCCTTTTGTGTGAAGATATATTTCAAGCTCTTGTGATCAGTAAAAATATCACAAGTCTCTCCGTAAAGATAATGACGCCATATTTTCAACGCGAAAATAACAGCAGCGAGTTCAAGATCATGCGTAGGATAATTTACCTCGTAAGGTTTCAACTGCCGTGAAGCATAAGCAATGACCTTACCATGCTGCATTAGCACACATCCAAGTCCCTTTTTAGAGGCATCGCTGTAGATCTGATATCCACCCGTGCCCGATGGAAGTGTGAGAACAGGAGCAGACACCAATCTTTTCTTGAGCTCTTCAAAACTTTTCTCTCGATCGTCATTCCAAGAGTACTTAACCCCTTTCCTTAACAGTTGCGTAAGGGGTAAAGCTATAACAGAAAAACCTTCAACAAATCTGCGGTAGTAACCAGCAAGGCCAAGAAAACTACGGACTTCTGTGGCTGAGGTCGGTCTAGGCCACTTAGTGATCGCCTCAACTTTAGCAGGGTCCATCATAATACCCTCCGCAGAAACAACATGACCCAAAAAGGCTACCTTGCTCAGCCAAAATTCACACTTTGAAAATTTGGCATAAAGCTTCTTTTCACGTAGTGTTTCGAGCACGATACGAAGATGATTCTCATGCTCCTCGTTACTTTTAGAATAAATTAAGATGTCGTCGATAAATACAATGACGAACTTATCGAGGAACTTGCGGAAGACTCGGTTCATTAGGTCCATGAATACGGCCGGGGCATTAGTTAACCCGAACGGCATAACCAGGAACTCATAGTGACCATACCGAGTACGGAAGGCAGATTTAGGGACGTCAGACTCCTTGATCTTTAACTGATGGTAACCAGACCTCAGATCGATTTTAGAGAAACACTTTGCACCCTGAAGCTGATCAAATAAATCATCAATACGAGGCAGAGGGTAACGATTACGGATAGTGATCTTGTTGAGTTCTCTGTAGTCAATGCAGAGTCTCAAAGAACCATCTTTCTTCTTCACGAATAGGACCGGTGCGCCCCAAGGCGAGACACTTGGTCTAATAAATCCCAAATCTAGTAATTCCTGTAACTTCTCCTTTAACTCCTTAAGCTCCATAGGTGCCATACGATACGGTGCCTTAGAAATCGGTTCAGCACCTGGAATAAGATCAATAGTGAATTCTACCTCGCGATCTGGTGGAAGTCCGGGTAACTCCTCAGGAAACACGTCAGGAAAATCACATACAATCGGATAATCAGATATGTTCGGCTTTTCAGAAGATGTAGCTTTCACTGAAGCTAGGAAGCCCACGCAACCGTGCGATAAGAGTTTCTGAGCCTTAAACGCAGAGATGATTTTTAACGATTTTCGAGGCTGAGTCCCTTAATAAACAAGTTCAGGGCATTGAGGATTTCCAAATAAAACACGACGAGTCTGGCATTCAATAGTAACGTGATGTCGAGTTAACCAGTCCATACCAAGTATGACATCAAAGTCACTCATTTGCATAGGAAACAAATCAGCATTACGAATAATAGACTCAATTCTGATCGGACAATCTCTATAGACATGCGAGATGATAGTCGACTCTCCTAATGGAGTTGTAATAGCCAAAGCGTGCTCTAACGCAGTCGGTGCAGTCCTTAAGTACTTAGCAAACAAAAGAGATACGACAGAATGCGTAGCGCCCGTATCAAATAAGACATAAATATCCCGCTTTCCTATACAAAGGGTACCGGAGATCATACCTAGGGCGTTTATTATCAGTATCGGATAAGACATATATATGCATATAATACGTTGCTAACTAAGGGTGTCAGAAATATACCCGGTGCGTTAGCCGCTTCATTAGCAGTGAGCGCAAAAACTCGTTCTCCAGTTGCAGGTTTAGCTTGATTCCCTCCAGCGTTATTACGAGGGTCGCGCTGAGGGCAATCCCTAATCATGTGTCCTGCACGTCCGCATCGGAAACATAATCCTCCGGCCAGACGACAAGCTCCCTTATGAAGTTTCCCGCATGTGTTACACTAAGGGATAGCATTCCGATCCTGATTAGGGTGCTGCTGATTTGGTGGTTGAGCACGAGTAGAGGCCTGCTGAGTCTGATTATGAGTTGATTTCTGGTTCTGGTTTTGATTTTTCCATGATCGGGAGTTATTGTTGTTGTTGCGATCGAAACGGTTTCGACGGTCTCGTGGTGGTGAAGACTGATTCTTATTCGTATGAGAAGATGACTGATCATGGTCATTCTCTCTAGGCCGCTTACGGTTATCATCATACGACTTCCTTCCATTCTTTTTATCATTATATAGGTTTTTAACAGCATCAACCACTTCATTAATATCTTTAAACCGATGATTCAATATAAACTTTCGATCCCTTTCACATATGGCCCACTGAAAATTTTCTGTCTGCTCTTGCGGTGAGCCTGCCGATGCACCAAGAAAACTCACCAACCGTGTAAATCGTGTCTTGAAATATGTTATGTGCTCATCATCCCTCTGTCTAATATTAGCATACTGTCTACGATACTCAGTGCGGTCAGCAGCAGTGAAGTATTCCTCATAAAACATTCCTCGGAATTTATCCCAAGGAAGTGTAGTTGCGTATTCGTTTCCTCCTCTAGCTTGTTTCACAGTCGTCCACCATCTGTGAGCATCATCTTCTAACTTGTATGTAGCCAACCTTACTTTGTATACGTCCTCAACACCAAGTACCTCAAACAATTTCTCAATATGACTGATCCAGTTTTGCACCTCGACCGGATCATTGGAAGTGCTGAAAGACTTAGGCCTTTGCTTCTGAAAACGTTCCAACCAAACATGAATACCATCACGGGGTGGTGGTGTATTATCACTGGAAGGTGCTCCTGTGTTGTTCCCGCCAGAAGGTGGCTCTGAGTTATTTCCACCGGGTGGAGGTCCTGTGTTGTTTCCCTTCGAATTTGCCTGTTGCATCTGCTGGATGACTGTTTGAGCAGTCTGAGTCATCAGATTAGGGAGTATTCCAGAAATAGCAGCGTTTACGGCATTAGCAACGAGGGTTTCAAGAGGAGTATCAGATGAGGGGCCATTCGAGTTATTGCGGTTGTTTACACGTCTCTTAGGAGCCATCTGAAATGAAGATACACGTGTGAATATTGGAATTTTGATTGGGAACAAAAATTAGATCCTAACCCAACATCTACCCATTACCTCACAAGTTTATTATTAATGTTTAAGTTTTCTACAGGAACGAGCCTTTGCTCTGATACCATAACTGTAACACCTCAACCCGGAGAGGCTGACGTGTCACTATTACAGATATCAAATCAAAACCCATTTCACGATATTAAAGAGATTGTCAAAAGAAATAAATTCAAACAAACTCCATAATCCGAAAGAACCTAATTAAGTTATTCATTACATCAATAAAAGTAAAATACAATCTTGATCTTCAATCACTCTTCACTGATTTCCCGGGTTACCCTGATTACCTACAATCAAATAAGAAAAACACCACGAAAGAAAATACGGCTGAGCCAAAAGTTGCTCAGTGACGGAAATAACAATAGTAATGATACGAATCATAAAATACTTATGTCTGAATACTGAACGGATCATATGATACTGAAACGGAAATCTGATTCTAAACATATAATACGGATACTGAACTGAACATATAATACTGGACTGAACTGATCTACACGACGCGTATATACAAACAAAATAAGTCGTGTAATATAAGAAGTACCCAGAGCCAAAACTGAACTGATAAGTACATAACTAGCTAGACTATGCACCAATGAGATGGTGTGTGGGGCGTACACACATGATTCCATCCCCCGGAACTGAACTGAACTGAACTAGGATCGATCCATCCGCCTCCCAGATATTATGGCCAAAGTACTACCTGAGTACTAACGTGTTAACGGAGACGCCGTGAACTATTTATTACACACCGTCACGAAAAGTGTCACATCATTGACGCCACAATGACATGTCGGAGAGCTCGGGTAACAGAGTATCAATCAAATGGTAGTACAACTACCAATATATAACATATCAATAAAACATTTATAGGAACATGCAATAATGAGCACAAACTTATAAAATATATATTGCATGCTACAGGTCTCAATAAATATCACTAATGAGTCGAACGAATCGGAGCATAATTAAATATTAAGGATATACGACTAATAAAGGCTAAACGATTCATATTAACGGAAATAACATATCAAAAATCCGTACTACAAAGTAACGGAACAGAATTTATACTATGATAAAGATAACCAAGAATCCGTACTACAAAGTAACGGAACAGAATTTATACTATGATAAAGATAACCAAGAATCCGTACTACAAAGTAACAGAACAGAATTTATACTATGATAAAGATAACCAAGAATCCGTACTATAAAGTAACGGAACAGAATTTATACTATGATAAAGATAACCAAGAATCCGTACCTTATACACGAATGACAATAATCAGAAAAAGGTCTAGGCTCGGTTAACGCCGCGAGAACCTACGATAACGTAACGCAAATTATAATCTGAAAAATTCCAGTTCTGCCCTTGTATTTTCACACTCGTTAAAAATACTAAACGACGTTTAAAAATTCTGAAAATCTCCAGTTTACTAGACTAGTGATTTCTAAACAACTTTCATTTAGAAAAGTTTCTGATTTGGATTACCGAAATATGAGAAAAACGTGGATCTTTACAGCTGCGCAGAACTGCTAGCTGTTACGAAAGCGACTATTTGGAGGTCTAAACGAATGAGTTTTTCGATGTTTTATATATCAACAGATTCGTCTTTCGACGAACTTCGTCATGGACATAAGATTTAACTGATTTGAATCTGTTATGAAAAAGTTATGGCCTCCGTAAGTTGGCTGTAAAATACGGCCTAATCCAACTATTTAAAGCTTATTTTTTTTAACGAAATAAACTATTTATAACGATATAAACATAAATTGTTAAGGTTTTTAATAAGTTAATTTACAGAAACTAATTAGGTACTTTTATAAAATAGGTCTTATATTTAATCTGATTTTTACTATTTATTTAAAAGAATCCATAAGAATAATTAAACTAAATGTCTTGTTATATTGTTTTATAAATGTTTAATCTTAACGAAAATTACAGAAAATCCAGTTGATGATTTAAAAATAAACAGGGATTATAAAAAGGATTTTTATAATTTTTAGAAATTTTTACGTATTTCTAAAAGGTTAAAAAGGCATTTTAAAAAAAAATTGCAGGGGCTCGGGTTCGAACCCGTGACCCCCTGCCCATCCCCCTTTCGCTTTAACCAGCAGGCTAGGGCGCCTGCGCCTGAACCTGACTGGTTTTTAATTTCATTTAAGCAAATCCCGAACCAAACCCCCAAATCCTCTAAGAACCCTAGAACGAATCCGACCAAATTGAATATCAAATTGAAGTTAATAACCAAATTAAGGTTGGGGCTTTCATTCCTCATGCCTAATCGAGTAGATACACGTATTTAATTACCTGATTACGTTTCGGATTGGAGATGCACACCACGAAGAACAGTCGCGGTCAAGTGGTGTCGATTGATGTTTCAAACCACGATGATAATCAAATTCCTTTCGTATGAAGCTTCTATTGATGATGATAATCAAAAGCCTTCTGTTAATTTGGGATTATAACTCGCCTAAGCTGGAGTTCGAGTAAGTTGCAGGTCCGAGACAAAAATGGCGATCGAAGGTGGTGTTTCTTTGAGTTTCAGATTATATTGAGTATACAAACATGTTATAAATGATTAAACATTTGATGGTGCTCGATTAATTTGATTATTAAACGTGTTTTAGTGCGATTTAAAAACGGGTAAAGTGACCGAAAGTTAGGTGAATGATTTGAATCGATCGCACTCACGTCTATTGAATTATTGTGGGGTATCGTGTTCTAAACTTTCACGTGAACGATTTGGTATATTTTTGGGCATTTAAAATTGAGTTTTTGAGTGAATTTGGGGGTCGCCGGCGCCGACCGGCTTTGGCCGGAAAAACCCGCCGGAAACGCGGGGCGGGGGAGAGAGAAGGAGAGGTGTGTTTGGTTATTTACACATTTGGTCCCTGTGGTTTATTTCTTGATATTTTCTGCAGGAACTTTATTATTTAAAGTTTAAAAATTAACATACTCACCCCTGAACTTTTATTATTATTATTATTATTAGTATGGGTATTATATGGAGATTACCTATGACTCTATGAATTGTTTATATAATTGCAAAAGCCAAAAAATTAACTATGAGTTCATCGTTAATCACACAACAATATAAGCTAGAAATTCAAAGAGCAATGAAATACAAAAAGTGAATTAGGGATTTTAATCTTACCATCGTTGTTTGTTCAAGTTCAATGGGTTTTAATAGTGTGTGAGATGTTGTAGGTGGTGAAAATGACCGGTATTGGGCAATCAAATAGAGGGGGTGATGGATTTAATGGTATTGAACGTAAAAGGAACACGGGTTTACTGACTTACCCAACGGTCTGATATTTTTTAATTTTAATTTTCATATAAAATAATTAAATTTTTTATTTGTTTAATATATTAGATGTGGAAAGAAAATGATAAAAATGCACCTTATGTGAGAGATACATAACTGAGTGTCTGACTTAACTGTACATTTAAATGAAAGCTAGTGTAAAAGACAATTGGTTTGCACATATTTTAAAAGAAGGGCATTGAATGTAATTATTAAAGCTAAAGAACATATCATGTAATTTCGTGTATTAATAAATGACACAATTTGTAATTTACTCTTATCTTTACAATAATTATATTAAATGTTTATGTGATTTGTAATAGCTTTTACTATAATATGACTTGATGGTGTAATAGATTTCATTTAATGATAAAATGTCAGATATCCTTATCAAAACTTTAATAATATTATATTTTACTTAAAAAACAAACTTTTGGTGACTGAGAGGGGAAAAAGTTGAAGACTTCCTTAAACAATCACTCCTCCAAATTGAAATGTTGGAACTAGAAAAAGAAGATTTCAATCAACCTAAACATTGCCGAATTATCAATTATTTTATTTTATAAGTAAAATGGATTAAGTCCATCTTCAATGAGCAAGCGACATTTGGATGTGGATTGGATGGGGACTCGTCGGATATTCTTAGTTCAGTGGGTAAGTAACAACGTGTAAAACACTTCTCTTGCATCTAACAAAAATAAATGTTTACTATGGCCGGATTCCAACAAAATTGTTGTGTTTTTTTGTAGAGTGATGATAAACATAATTCTTAGACTAGAGAATGTGGCTGCAAGAATGGCCTTGAGCTCACATCTCTCTATATGCAAAGGATATTTGGGGTCGGATCTCTTGGCGATATGAAAAACACTTCTCAAAAGACTTCTTAATTCAAGCTATTTTGGAAGATTGGCATCTATCATAGGTACATCGAAAGGCAAAAAACTACTATTCGCGATCATTTACTCGTGTTGAAGAGATTAAAAGCTCTATTAGACAAGATCATTGAATATAACAAAGTTAATCTCTAGACTTGGATCAAGCGTATTTCTGATACTAAATTAATATAAAAAGAGAATTGGTGTAGTTTCCCTTGAATAATACTATCATGCAAAGAATGAAAAGTAAAAAAAATAAGTTGAATGACGAAGTCATGTTAACTAATGAATAATATGGCCGTGTTTGTGTTGTGCTTAACACGCTTTTCCACTGTAAGAGTGTGACATTTTTAGGTTTGTGTCGGTTTTACATGCCATAGAAAGTAACTTTGAAACATGTCATTTTCTTGGCGTAACCACTCCTATGTTTTTAGTCTAGTTGAAATAAATTGTCTGTATTAAAAAGAGTTGCATCTTTACCTATAAACAATGTTAAATACACATCCCAAGTAGTTAAAAGAAAATTTCAACATGTAATCTAGGTTGAAACATAAACGACATGTTATTGAAAACATACATGTATTAAAAAGAGTTGCATCTTTACCTGGAAACAATGCTAAATACACACCCAAGTAGTTAAAAGAAAATTTCAACATGTAATCTAGGTTGAAACATAAACGACATATTATTGAGAACATACATGGTGCTTGTCTTAGCTCCCACAGTCTCATTTTAGGCGGTGGCCAAATCACTTCGTGATCTGACGTACACAATTTTATCTTTCACTTTATGCATAAAGTTGTTTCTCACACAACATGATGCCAAGTTAACCAGTCCATTCCCAAGATGATATCAAAATCTTCCATCTGCATGGGCAACAGATCCGCTATAAGAATGAGCGATTCAACTCGGATCGGACAATCCTCATACACATGAGAGATTGTAACAGAGTTTCCCATAGGAGTCATAATATTCAAAGTATTTTCTAATAATGTTGGGCTCATCGTTAGATGTTTAAGAAAAGATTGAGAAACTATGGAGTGTGTTGCTCCAGTATCAAATAAGACTTGAACTTCGCGAGTTCCTAACATGAGAGTACCAGAAACAGTACCTAAAGAATTTATGTTACCATGGCACACTTAGTAATAGATAACAAGCATAATTAGAATTGTAAGACTACTAGATTATTCAGATACGATAGATTCACATATGGGAGGAATATCAAGAGTCATACCTGGTGTGTTTGCTGCATCCTTTGCGTTCAGAGCAAACACTCGTCCTCCATTAGTAGGCTGTTTTGCACTATTTCCAGCCTTCCCTTTGTTATCAGGATACGGACAGTCTTTCAGTACATGGCCGGTCTTTCCACATCTAAAACAGGCTCCGGAAGCTCGCCGACAAACACCAAAATGACGTTTTCCACATGTAGTGCATACCGGGACTTGCTCTTGACCTTGGTTTTTGGCAGGTTTAGGATTCTGCTGTTTTTGTTTCCATTGATTACCTTGGCGGTTATTATTTCTGTTGAATTGGGCTTTTCGATCACCTGTATGGTATTTCTCGCTTGAAGATTGCCCAGAAGGTGCGGTATGGTGTCCTTCACGATTTCTCTTTCGACTCTCCTCAGCTTTAGCTAACCTCTTCTTGTTTTCCATGTCAAGTGTTTTCACGGCATCAGCTACTTCATTGATATTGTTAAACCTTTGAGTCACTATCCACCTCCGAGTCCTCTCATGAACAGCCCATTTCAACTTTTCTGCTTGGGCCTCTGGGCTACCTGCAGCTTCCCCAAGAAAACTAGCCAACCTACAGAATCTTGCCATGAATTCCTGCCAAGGTTCACCATCGCGTTGCTCAATAGATGCATATTCCCGTGCATACTCACTTCGTTCCACTTCAGAGAAATACTTTCGGAAGAATATTGTGCGGAAATCGGCCCAAGTAAGGGTAGCAGCATAACCTTCTCCACCATGTGCAAGTTTTACCCCTTCCCACCAAACTAGAGCATCATCCTCCAGTTTGTAAGAAGCCAACCTAGTTTTAAATAGGTCATCGACTCCTAGCACTTCGAATATCTTTTCCACATGGGCTATCCAGTTCCGAGCATCCATCGGTGTAGCAGCATCACTAAAAGATCTTGGTCTTTGCTTCATAAAGCGTTCAAGCCAGACATGAATCTCAGCCACAGATGGTGTTGCATTTCCACCGGAAGATGGTCCAGTGTGGTTCCCGCCAGAAGGTGGCTCTGAGTTATTTCCACCGGGTGGAGGTCCAGTGTTGTTTCCCTTCGAATTTGCCTGTTGCATCTGCTGGATGACTGTTTGAGCAGTCTGAGTCATCAGATTAGGGAGTATTCTAGAAATAGCAGCGTTTATAGCATTAGCAACGAGGGTTTCAAGAGGAGTATCAGATGAGGGGCCACTCGATTTATTGCGGTTGTTCACACGTCTCTTAGGGGCCATCTGAAATGAAAACATACGTGTGAACACTGGAATTTAGATTGGAAACAGAAATTAGATCCTAACCCAACGTCTACCCATTACCTCACCAGTTTATTATTAATGTTTAAGTTTTCTACAGGAAAGAGCCTTTGCTCTGATACCATCTGTAACAGCCCAACGTAACCGCACCATGATATTGTCCGCTTTGGCCGGGACGAACCACCATCGCCTCACTATTTTGTTTTCACCTGAACCGGGACGTACCACCATCGCTCAGGCAAAACGCGTCACAGTGGGGAAGGTCTCAAGCCCCTTATAAAGAAGCATTCGTTCTCCTTCCCAACCAATGTGGGATGTTACAATTGAGTGTCAGACTCGTCGCATTCTGTTTGGAGATCCCCATCATCCTGAACTCATTTATCAGGGGACTAAACCTCAAAAAACTCTTCAAATAATTTCAGCACTTAAGGCTCGTAAATCCCTACTGCACGGCGCTGCAGGATTCTTTGCTTCAGTTAAAATTTTATCTCCTGAAGAGCTGATGTACTTGAAATTATATATATAAAACATATCAATTGTACATCAATTATTCTATAAACTCTTACTGAAAATGATGATTTGATACCTAAATCGTTCATATTGTGTTTTCAGGCTTGGAAAAGACCAAGATGAACAAAAGGAGCATAAATAAGAAGAAAATGAAGAAAACCAAGTTTTGGAATTCAAGCATGGGGCCATGCTTCATGAGGCACGCCCCCATGCCCAGCCTGAAACACACCCCCGTGCTAAAATCAACACACCCCCGTGTTTGACAGTCCGACATGACAAAAAGTACGGTTCCCCGACCCGAGGCACGGGGGCGTGCCCCAGGAGTCACGGGGCCGTGTTTGCCCATTTCACGGGGCCGTGCCCCATTTGTCACGGGGCCGTGCCCGACAACATCTGAGCGTACGAGCCAACCAACTTTTACGTACATTGTACTATCACGGGGCCGTGCCTTTTAGGCACGGGGCTGTGCTTAAACACTCCAGAAAGCCTATAAATAGGACTTCATTTGCAACTTTGAGGAGAGCTTTTGGGAGATGAAGTGCTGGTGCTCCCTCTCGGGAACCTAGCCTTTGGAGGTCCTTAGAAGGTTTTGGAGGTCCATTCAACACTTAGAAGAAGCTCGGGATCTTTTAACATCATCCATAGTGAATCATCGGTTTGATTGTTCTAATTTATCGATGATTTCATTACTATCTTCTATCTTTGTTGTTAGGTTCAAGCTCATTATGAGCTAAACTTCATTTGTTATTCTATTAAATGAAACTTATGTAATTTGTGATGAACTAATGGTGTGACAAATATTGTGTTAATGTTATGGTGGTCTTGGGAAAACTTTCGATGGGTAGCACCTACATTTGAACGGGGGGTTATAAGTTTATGGTTTGTAATTGTGATTGTCATACACGGTTGAAAAACGTATGATCAACTTTTATTCATAACAAACTATGGCTAATTAACTAGAGATGGTTATTAGAAATCATAAGACCTTAACTTTCTGATCATTTACGGGTTCCCTTTTATTAGTCTGAGAAATCTACAGTAATTGTTATGGTTTTCTAAAATTAATGGTATGTTAGAATAGAACTTGATCAACTCTCTTCTTACATTAAGTTATGTTTTCAGAAATCATATGTCCAAAAGGACACAAAAGATTTACCTACATCACTAGGGCCTTGACCTAAGCAGTAAATCTCAACCTGTGTTGGTCCTGGTCACTACGGAGCGGATAGACGAGAAATCGCGCCAGCTCATCTTTATAAACGTTAACACAATTACTTTATTCAATATCTTTAATCACACCACCAATTCATCACAGTTGCATAAGTGTAATCTAAATTAGGATAACAGCCTTACTTCACTGAAAGAATCACCAAAAGTCTCAATCTATCTTTATCTATCTTTATTTATTGTTATTTTGTTTAACTTATCATTTTCTAAATCAAACTGATAGTCAATTATGAGGGTTGTTGAGTAGGCTTAGTGTGTCCACGGATTGATACTCGGTTCTTACCAACACTATATTACCTCACGATAGGTACACTTGCCTTTTGTGTGTGTAGTTAGTATTAGTAATAACCATTTAAAACTGAATCTGTGTGAAAATCCTTTATCAAAAATATATATACTATCCACACGCATCAAGAGCCTAGTATTTCTGATTATCCGGTTGTTTGTGATTTTCCCGATGTGTTTCCTAAGAAGTTACCTGGACTTCCACCAGACCGCGAGGTGGAATTCACTATTGATCTTATTCCTGGTGCTGAGCCGATTTCCAAGGCACCTTACCGTATGGCACCACTTGAACTCAAAGAACTGAAGGAGCAATTACAGGAGTTATTAGATCTTGGATTTATTAGACCAAGTGTCTCACCTTGGGGTGCACCGGTCCTATTCGTGAAGAAGAAAGATGGTTCTTTGAGACTCTGCATTGACTACAGAGAACTCAACAAGATCACTATCCGTAATCGTTACCCTCTGCCTCGTATTGATGATTTATTTGATCAGCTTCAGGGTGCAAAGTGTTTCTCTAAAATCGATCTGAGGTCTGGTTACCATCAGCTAAAGATCAAAGATTCTGATGTCCCTAAATCTGCCTTCCGTACGCGTTATGGTCACTATGAATTCTTGGTCATGCCGTTCGGGTTAACGAATGCCCCAGCTGTTTTCATGGACCTAATGAACCGAGTTTTCCATGACTATCTGGATAAGTTCGTCATCGTGTTTATAGATGACATTCTTATCTATTCTAAGAGTAAGGAGGAACATGAAGACCATCTTCGTATCGTGCTTGAAACTCTGCGTAAAAAGAAGCTTTATGCTAAGTTTTCAAAATGTGAATTTTGGTTGAGTCAAGTAGCCTTTCTGGGTCATGTGGTCTCTACAGATGGTATCAGAGCCAGGGCCGGGCCATTGTGCCAGTGAGGACGCTGGACTCCCTAAGGGGGGTGGATTGTAACATCCCACATTGGTTGGGAAGGAGAACGAATGCTTCTTTATAAGGGGCTTGAGACCTTCCCCACTGTGACGCGTTTTGCCTGAGCGATGGTGGTACGTCCCGGTTCAGGTGAAAACAAAATCGTGAGGCGATGGTGGTTCGTCCCGGCCAAAGCGGACAATATCATGGTACGGTTACGTTGGACTGTTACATTAATGGTGTTAAAATTAAAGACCATTGATGATTGATGAAAGTAAAGAGTGCTATCATGACATAGAAAATATGGAACTAGAAATCATATTTATAATTTTTTAAAACTAGAAGACCATCAGTAAATTAAAATTATACAAAACATCAAAACAACACTTTATATCACTAAGAGTAATGCAATTTTATAACTTTATTTAAATGTAGTTACAACATTGCTACCATTATTATCTTTCACACAAATGTTATGTAATGAATGTATTAAAAGTTTAACTGCAAAGTGTTTATCCCTATTAGACAAGTCATTAATCATTCTTAATTTACATTCTAAACATTTACATTTTTTTTAACCTCATCGGCTTTAGCTATATCTAAACTTTATAACCTACATTTATCTATTAGCTTTTTTTTTGACACATTCATAATTTTTTTCTTTATTTTTGTTTTTCACTTATAATTTTAAAATCTTATGTTTTATAAAATTTTAAATATATCATTATGATGTGTTTATTTTTATCTACATTTTAGTATAGTTAAATTCAAAACAAAATAGTATGTCAATGCATACAAATCATCAAAACTGATTCAAGGTTCTAAACTTTTACAGTTTTATTTCTTTTGTTCCTTCAAACTTTTAACGCATATAACTTTTTTTTAATAAAAACTACATTCGCACATGCTTTTTTAATAGACGTTAATATGTTATCTGTTTGGTTTTTCTTTGCGATGTGACTATTTTTTATAAACGTACCAACAACTATTCAACGTTAAATTTATTAACGATTTCCATTTTTATATCAAATTTCAAATATTATTGATGGTTTTATGTCAGCACATAAGTTTGTGACGATTTTGTTTTTCATATAAAATTTTACAACTTTCGTTTTTATTACTATCGGCATTCGAGTTAGATTTTTTTTACGTTACCCTCTTGCCACACAGGTAAAAAATCATATTTCATAACTCATAAGCAGCGTCTGATACGCACACTATTTATCAAAAGATATGCAAATCAAAAATCAAGAGGGAAATAATTTTCTCAACTGTTTTTAACAACTATCACAAACGATTTTCTCACATTCTTCCCCAATTCTCACCAAATCAACCTAAAACCCTAATTTTCACACATTCTCCCTCTCGATTGAGTGTTCCATTCAATTCTGCACTAAATTACACTTTTCGATTATCAAAACCATATTCAAATAATACACAGAACCTTCTTGCTTCAACAACCCACCTTTCTCATCTCAAACATTCAAAAGTTGTTGAGAAAATGAAGAAATTATTCAAATCCATTGCCTTAAATCCCTCACGATTCTCAACCATTTCACTATGGTTTGTTCGATCGTTTCATTGCTGCAATGTGGGATTCTCTTGGAAATTTGTTCGTGAGGACGCAGGATAATGATGATGAAGCGCTGCAATTGGCTGCATTGCAGCGATCGCCGACGTTTGTTAGGGCTAGAACGTCGGTGTTTAGGAATATGGGCGGGGAGTTTACTCTGGTTGATGTTAGTAAGCTGAATGATGAAGAGAAGAAGATGGTGTTGGATAAGTTGGTGAAGACGGTGAATTCGAACCCTGGGTTGTTTTTTGATAGGATTCGACAGCGGTTTGATAAGTAAGCCTATATTTTTTGACTGTTTCACTGTTAATTGTGTTGTTAATCGGTTTTAAGGTGTTGATTAAGTATTCAAGTGTGTGGGAGGTTATGATTATGCATGATTAATTTCATCTATATATGATTGTGTTCTTGCTAGTGTTGATCTGAAATTTCCAAAAGTCGAAGTTAGATTTGAGAATCTGCGGATAGATGCGTTTGTGCATGTGGGGAGCAGAGCATTGCCCACCTTACCCAATTCTGTTTATAACATCAGTGAGGTATGTTTTTGGATGAACAAAATTGTGTGTTAATATTTAATTTTTTGTTCTAGATTGCTTATTTTGGATATAATGTTTTTGCGTATAATATACTAACATATTATGTCACTGACTAACATATTACCCTGTGACACATTTTGAAGGCTTTCCTGAGGAAATTAAGGATTTTTCCTGGCAGAAGAACAAAATTGAGCATTTTAAATGATGTTAATGGTATTATTAGACCTTCCAGGTAAACATTTATGTCGAAATTGTGCATGAATATTCACAGAATAAAAAGTAACTGGCTCTCCTCAGTCCTCAAACTGTTATAATGGCCAATACATTATTTCCTCGGTGATAAAAAAAATTAACCCAAAAAATTAAATTTAATTCTTTTTCATTCTGAGTAATCAACCATCAATTATTATTTTTTCTATTAAGTTTGAGGCAACTGACTTTCACACCTCCCCCCCCCCCCCTTCTGTTTGGGTGAGCGGGCATTGTTAAAAATGATCTGTTTTATTTTTAACAGATTTGTGTCTAATTTGCTTTTCCCGGAGTTAGTTGAGGAAAGAAAAAAGAGAAAAGAAAAAAAGTTCTTCATGCCCAAGAAAAGAAATGTTTTAACAGATTTGTATCTAATATTTGAAATTTTTTATATTTCATTTCACTAATAAGAAACAATCCATTACCCAAGAAAAAAATTGAGACGCCTCTTTATATTTTATACACTTAGCCATTCTAAATTTCAGATAACTACTTAATGTCACTTTGATGTTAACATTTCAGATTAACTCTCCTTTTGGGGCCCCCAAGTTCTGGTAAAACGACACTACTTTTGGCTCTAGCTGGACGTCTTGGACGTGGATTAAAGGTTTCTAAATTTTTATAAAATTTATCATGATTTAAATTTTACGGTCATACTTGAGAAGTTAACATTGGATTCGGATTTTGAGTATAATACATTGTACATTGTGAAGTTGTCTGGAAAAATCACATATAACGGACATGAGTTAAGTGAATTTGTACCTCAAAGAACCTGTGCATATGTCAGTCAACAAGATTGTCATATGGCTGAAATGACAGTTAGGGAGACACTTCAATTTGCAGAGTCTTGTCAAGGTTTTGGTTATAAGAAAGGTAAATTTAAGTTAATTATGAATTGTTTCGGCATTTTAGTTGTGTAAATATAATAATGTGGTACCTTGAAAACTTGATAACAGATATGATTATGGAACTCTTAAGAAGAGAAAAAAATGCTGGAATTAGACCAGATGAAGATCTTGATATATTTATAAAGGTTCATGCTTCATCTTCTATCTTTTTTGTTCAAATATTCTGGTTTTCCCACACCCACGTACCCAAAGTTGTAAAATCTGGAAGCTGTTACCGAATATGGAAAAGTTTAAATTTATTTACCTTAGAAACTTTTTGAAAGTTTGTAACTTTATCCATGAAGAAATTAATATATTACCATGATAAAAGCTCAATGTAATTTGGTTGCGCTTTATTCAATCAAGGTTGCTAGCCAATTTTCTATAACAATACTTTTTTCACTTTAGACAGTGGCGCTTGGAGAAAACAACACGAGTCTTGTAGTGGATTACCTTATGAAGGTACGCTAGACAATTGTTTTAAAAGATCAAATCCTGACCATTGAATACAAATTATATTTTAGAGTGCTGTATAATTCTGACATGTGTACAAAGATTTTAGGATTGGATATATGCGCGGATACACTAGCAGGAGATGAAATGCGTAAAGGGATTTCTGGTGGTCAGATGAAACGGTTGACTTCAGGAGAACTACTAGTGGGACCCTCACGGGTTCTTTTTATGGACGAGATATCAACTGGCCTTGATAGCTCAACTGCTTATCAAATCATTAATTACCTTAAACACTCAACACGTGCTCTTGACGGGACAACTGTCATCTCTTTATTGCAACCAGATCCTCAAACATTTGAGCTGTTTGACGATCTGATTTTACTATGTGAAGGTCAAATTGTGTATCAAGGACCCTGCAATGCTGCTGTGCCTTTCTTTGCTTCTATGGGTTTTCAGTGTCCAAAGAGGAAAAATGTGGCTGATTTTTTACAAGAAGTAAGCAATATCACTTATTTATTTTTTTCATATCACTAACTTGTAGGGGAGGCAAAATAGGCATTTTGGGTTGTGTAACTTGACAAAACAGGTCGCATCGAGTTAGGTTGCCCTGTAACTCAATGGATATGTTTAAAAGTGGTTATGAGCTTGAGGTTTTCATTGGTTAGAAGAGTTTGGTTAAAGTAGTTGTAACTGTAGCGTATAACTGTTCTATGACTTAAAAAAGGACATATATAATACTTATGAGAGACGTGGCTATTGTGGAAGGGTTTATAGATACTTTTGCCTTAAAAAGCTCCAAGCTTATTTTTTGAAAGCTACTTTGAGTAGATTATTTTTTAGAATCTTATTTTTCCAAAGTAAAAACCATAGATTTTTTTTTACAAGTGCTTATTGTTTGAAAAACAAAAGAAAATTTTCTTTTAAAAGCTACATGCCAAAATACCCTTTGTCGTCCAAAACTTAAAATTTTCTGGATTAATCACTCTATGAAATATGCTTATAAAAGTTATATTGTTTCAGTTATAACCTAATTTTTTGAATAAAACGATTAGGTGGCTTTATGCTCTAAATATTGCCACCGTTACGTGTCCCACAGTTATATAACCTCTTTGGGCCATTTTCAAATAATTCTATAGGCTACACATTCATAAGTAAATATGTCGAAATGGCCACCTTTACATGTCACCGCCTTATCATCCCCCTTTGTTCAAACATGAATTTTTTTTTTGCACTCAGGTTACATCCGTAAAAGATCAAGAACAATATTGGTCACGTGATGAACATTATGAATATATTCCCGTTGAAAAATTTGTAGAAGTATTTCAAGCAAATTTCCTTGGTAACTATTTATCACGTGAGCTGGCGATCCCTTTTGATAAATGCCATAATCATCCTGCAGCCCTTTCTACACACACTTATGGTGTAAAAAGAATGAAGCTACTAAAAATTAGTTTCCAATGGCAGATGTTACTTCTAAAACGTGAGTCGTTGGTTTATTTCTTCAAATACTTTCAGGTATATTTATACATGTTTTTATTGTTTATTACGCATATTATTACATAATATAGCAAGATACTATGCCCTAGTTCTTTATTCTACCAGTTAGCTTTCACTGTTTGTCATTTTCTTTTGGATTTTTTAAAATATTCCCGTTTATCTTTTTACTTTCATTTAAGCAACAATTACCAATTTTTACTTCTAAAAAGTTTAATAATAAAAGAGTAGCAGAAAAAGACAAAGCAAAAAAAAAAAGACCAAGTACAATTTTATTGTGATAGTTGTTAGGATTAGGAATTGAGACATAGTATCTTACAGAAGTCCTTTTTTTATTTACTTTCCTTCAAAATTTCAAATTGAAATGACTTATTTATTTGTTTTTTGCAGCTTATGTTGGTGGTTTTAGTTATGACTAGTGTATTTTTCCGTACAACTTTGCATCGTAATTCACTTAGTGATGGAGGAGTTTATCTTGGTGCTCTTTATTTTGCTATAGTCATGATATTATTCAACGGTTTTATGGAGGTCCCAATGTTAATAGCCAAACTTCCTGTTATCTACAAGCATAGAGACTTACATTTCTACCCCTGCTGGGTTTACACTCTTCCTTCTTGGCTTTTAAGTATTCCTTCGTCAGTTATAGAATCAGGTATTTGGGTGGCTGTCACATACTATTTGGTTGGTTTTGACCCCCAATTTTCAAGGTACATTTCTTCAACTTATTTACTTTCATTATGTTAATTAATTAATATTTTATTCCCATTATTTATTTACTTTTATTATGTTATATCTGCAGATGCTTGAAGCAGTTCTTTTTGTACTTCTTGTTGAACCAAATGTCAATTGGTCTTTTTCGTGTGATGGGATCTTTAGGCAGAAATATGGTAGTTGCTAATACTTTTGGATCGTTTGCCATGTTGGTTGTCATGGCACTTGGTGGATTTATACTCTCTAGAGGTATATTGTTAACTTGTATCCATCTCAATATTTTATAACAAGGGCGTACATGTTGCTTGACTTAGCTCCTCCCTTTGCGTGATGTACGTAACTTTACCCCCTGCCCATGACCTCAAGCTCACAAAGTAGCAACCTTACTGGTTGCTCCAAGGCATGCCCTCTCATCTCAATATTTGAAATAGGGCTAATTTTATAAAAAAAGTAACGAACTTCGGTCCGATCTATCCTTGGTAACCATCTTTTTTAAGCGAAAAAAGAAACTATAGAACTTTACAAATAATATGTTTTCAAAAATTACGTGTCAACATAGTCAAAAGTAACCAACACGTTAGCTTTTGTATGAAATGTTATTGGATCAGATTACCTTTGATCAGAATTCTTAAAAACTGATTACTTTTGTATGCAATTAGGCCAATAAAATATACATATTGGAAGTAATTTAATATCAGTAATATTACTGCAGATAGCATTCCGGCATGGTGGATCTGGGGTTACTGGTTTTCCCCTTTGATGTATGCCCAAAACGCAGTTTCAGTCAATGAGTTTTTGGGGGATACTTGGGACAAGGTAGGGTCTATCTCTTTTAAGCTAAAAATTATTATTTTATCCTTTAATCCAATAACAATAAAGTACACCCAAACGACCCATTTTCTCATTATATATTTTTCTATGGTGTGCAGGCAGCTGGAAACAATACCGACATTCCTTTGGGGACTATGCTACTGAAAGTGAGAAGCCTGTTCCCAGAAGAGTATTGGTACTGGATTGGAGTTGGTGCTTTACTTGGTTACACAATTTTATTCAACATTCTCTTCACATTATTCCTTACATATCTTAACCGTAAGTTTTTTATTTTTCTATTTCTTTGCTATGAGAATTAGGGATAATGTATTGGTTTTGTATTTCTGATTTCAGCAACTTGTCTACAAATTCTACAATGATGAAATGTTCGTAATATAAGGCGTATGTTACATCTAGAGATGCAGAAGTTTCAAGAATCCATCTAGGGTTGATTCTTTGGAGTATATCTAGGAGCATTTTTGTCATTTTATAACCTCTAGATATGGAAAATGCTTTAAAGATATGGGCATTTATGTCATTTTACAGTTTCCTGACATATTTTTCACTGGAAACAACATAAGGAGAAATCAAATTAATATTTGGGTGGCCTCTAAAGCTGTCTTAATTGTTGGGCGCCTTAGGAAATCTGTAAATATTATCCGTATTAATTAATCTTTAACATGACTTTGCAAACAAGTATAATTATGTTTATTTGTTATGTTATATATAGCTCTTGGAAACCATCAAGCGGTGATCCCTCGGCAGACCGCCAAGTTGCACAAAAAGAAAAATGGGATTGTATCTGTTATTATTGAGTTAAAAGATTACTTACAGCTTTCACCTTCATATGCTGGTATGTGATAGGGATTTTTATAGTTATGTAAATATATATTCTTTCTCAATCGAAGTTAACTAGTCAAATTTAACTGCTCTCTACAATCTTCACCTTTAATATAGGCGCCGAAGGGGAAAGTCAAAGAGGAATGGTTCTTCCGTTTCAGCCACTCACCATGTCTTTCCGCAGCATTAGTTACTACGTCGATGTCCCAAGGGTATATAGAGTTTTACAATGATAATATTTTCTTTACTTATCCATCATTCTCATTAAATCATTGCTCTAGGAATTAAAACAACAAGGTCTATCAGTCAACAAATTACAATTATTGGTCAATATAACTGGAGCTTTTAGGCCAGGTCTCCTTACTGCATTGGTCGGTGTCAGTGGGGCCGGTAAAACTACTCTTATGGATGTCTTAGCTGGCAGAAAAACTGGTGGCCACATCTCAGGCCATATTTATGTTTCGGGTTACCTTAAAAACCAAGAAACATTTGCAAGAATTTCTGGTTATTGTGAACAAAACGATGTTCATTCCCCATGTTTGACCGTTTATGAAGCATTGATGTTTTCAGCTTGGCTTCGATTACCTTCTCATATTGATGTATCAACGAAAAGGGTAAGAACTCAATTAAATTAACTTATCATTTGTTTTAAGATTCATTGTGCCCTAATTCATAAAATCAAATAATCCAATAATCAGAAGCATTTATTCTAACATCAAAGGAGTTTATTGTGACTTTAAATCTCAATGAAAAGATAATCAGTACAAAAACTAATCCTTTTTTAATTTGACCACTTAAATTTCAGGACTTTGTAGCAGAAGTTATGGAACTTGTGGAACTAAATCCACTCAAGGGAGCCCTAGTTGGTCTACCTGGAATTGATGGATTATCAACTGAACAACGAAAAAGATTAACAATTGCAGTTGAGTTAGTTGCAAACCCGTCTATTGTTTTTATGGATGAACCTACTTCAGGACTCGATGCACGGGCTGCTGCCATTGTTATGAGAACGGTCAGAAATATAGTCAACACGGGCCGGACCATTGTTTGCACCATCCATCAGCCCAGCATTGATATTTTCGAATCGTTTGACGAGGTATTTATGAGTTTGTTTGTGCTATCCTTCATTTGTAACGGGTCAAATGAGCAGAATTAAATAAATTAGACCAAAAAAGATGCTGGTCAAAAGTCACCTTGGAGTGCAGTTTTGATACATAAAGCCTTTCTTTTATTTTTTTAATAAAAAATAAGTACATTTTTAACAAAAAATTGTTTCGAGCCAACCTGAACTAATCCATACCAAAAGTTCTGATATTGACCCAAACCTATTTGGGCCCGTTACCAACCCAACCCTTCCATCTAGGCTGACAGATTCATCTTATAGCTTCTACTGATGAAACGTGGGGGAAGGCTCATTTATGCTGGCCCTTTAGGCACCGGGTCCGAAAAACTAATACAGTTTTTTGAGGTATGTGTTTCTTGATAACAAATTATCTAGTTTTAAAATTTTATAACATATATCTCGTTTCGATTGCTTAAATATTGAGTTATTGATAGGCGGTAAAAGGAGTTCCTAAAATCCGACCTGGAGATAACCCAGCTGCTTGGATTCTTGAGGTTACTTCGGCAACAGAAGAAAGCCGTCTTGGTGTAGATTTTGCTGAAATTTACTGTCAATCAGATCTATATTTGTAAGCTGATATTTGACTTAATACTTTCTACTCGTAATAGATTTATTTTAACAAACAATGCATAATCTTGTTATGTTTTTTATTTTTTTCAGGCAAAACCAAGAACTAGTTGAGAATCTAAGCAAACCAGATTGGAACTCAAAGTTCTTGAGTTTTCCAACCAAATATTCTCAGACATTTTTAGGTCAGTTTCTTGCATGCCTTTGGAAGCAAAATCTGTCGTACTGGCGGAATCCACAATATACAGCTGTCCGGTTTTTCTACACAGTTATCATATCATTGATGTTCGGGACAATGTGTTGGAAATTTGGTGCTAAAAGGTAAATTATTTTAATATAATCTGAATATTTTGATTTAGGGGTACTCACATAAAAAGGCAGCCATCTTCGGTTTGGTTTCTAGTTCAGGTAATCAGCTTTTAAAATTTTAATATATGGTAATCTGACCATGTTACTGGTTAAAATTGATCACCTGACTGTAAGTTTTGACCATGTCTTTGCTAACAAGGCACTGATGTGGCACTGTGTTTATGAAACCAGCTAGGTTAGGTCAGTACTTAAATCATCAGTTTGGAAGTCTGTTGGTTTTCTCTTGCCTGAAATATTGCTCACTGCCTGAAATAGAAATCATACGAAAGGTAGTTATTTTGACTATTAATCAAATAATCCATATTTTTTTCAGGGAAACACAGCAGGATATTTTTAATGCAATGGGATCAATGTATGCAGCAGTTTTATTTATTGGAATTACCAATGCCGCTTCAGTCCAACCAGTGGTTTATGTAGAAAGATCTGTTTCATACAGAGAGAGAGCAGCAGGGATGTATTCTGCTTTACCATTTGCATTTGCGCAGGTAAGTTGTGCTTAATTGTTTGTACTAATTAAACACATATATTTAACAAATTTGGTTTATATGTTTTTAGGTTGCAATAGAGTTCCCTTATGTGTATGTGCAATCGCTTGTGTACAGCCTTATTTTCTACTTTCTGGCTTCATTTGAATGGAGTTTCATGAAATTATTTTGGTACATATATTTCATGTACTTCACATTGTTGTACTTTACCTTCTTCGGAATGATGACAATCGCTGTCACACCCAACCATAATATTGCTGCCATTGTTGCTGCTCCTTTTTATATGTTGTGGAACCTTTTCAGCGGATTTATGATTGCTCGAATGGTAAGTAAACTTTTATTATTATTTGGTTATTTTTTAAATTACAAAAAAATTTATTTTGTCAACGTTCATCAACAGAGGCTTCCTATATGGTGGAGATGGTATTATTGGGTGAATCCTGTAGCATGGAGCTTGTATGGGCTGCTGACATCACAATATGGAGATGTGGATAAACCAATAAAGCTTGCTGATGATTTGCATTCAGTTCCATTAAGAACGTTTCTGAAAGACGAATTAGGGTACCGCCACGAATTCTTGGGTGTTGCCGCTGCTGCGGTGGTGGGTTTCTGTCTATTGTTTGCAGTGACATTTGCTTTTACTATGAAATCCTTCAACTTCCAAAGGAGATGAAGATGTGTAAATGGTACTGGCTCTAACAAATAACAAACAAGGTAACTTCCTTTTCTTTTAACCATTTAATGCAAACTTATTTGTCATATCTTACCAAAGTATGTATTTATTGCATTAAATGGTAAAAAATGGTGAATATGTTTCGTTAAATGGCAAAGAAGTTTGTATATTATAGTCTATTATATAAACCAACTAACAAGTGTTTGCTCTGTGTTGTATGCAGATCAAATAAAGCAGTTTTGTTTTGATATATATATATATAGTTATACACAAAAGGCATAGCATGTGGGTGAATCCATGGAAAGATATTAGTTTTTGTAATTTGAACAAAGTCATGTGGGTTACAAATATGTACAATGGAGATTCATTTTCCTTTTCAGTTTGAACAAAGTCTGTTTATGATACTAAAAGATCATATAGTTTGTATACAAATCTGGATGATATATGTATAAACACACAACCCTTTTAAGGCAATACACACACAAACGTGCAGTCACACACATATACAGAGAGAGAATCTCACTTTTTGAAGTCAAAATAGATACTCGTATAGAGATCTTTCCAGAGTCCCATAAGTTAGTAACAAAACAATGCATATCAACTATCCCAGAACATTCAAACAGAACACTCATATGAGTTAGTCACACTAACTTATTCCCAAATAAGAGGAAAAAAAGATCTACCTTATTCTTTTCTAAAACCGATCCATATGTCTCCAAACTACACAATGCATCAAACTGCTAAATGAGATTACAAACTACGTAGCCGTGAACACAATGTACTATCACCATTGGTACTACACCAGCTTATACCGTTAATCCTAAATGTTGAACCTCAATTGTAACTCTAGGATTTGGTTCCAACCAAAGGCATGCGGATGAATGTTAGCATCCTTGTATGCCGTTGGGTGCGACCAATTGCCACCACCCACGTCTAACCACAACTCTTTGTAACAAGAGTCTCCCCTTCAATTGAGCACCAAAACCCAACTCCTGACGCTATCCCCTGTAAATATAACTAGAACTTGTGGGATTTACCTTGATTAATGAATGCTTGCATTTGCAAGTTTCATCTGATTATGCTATATTTAGTTCAATCACTACTCTCAAATTAATTCTTTGCATAATCAAATCAACGACATCTTCCAATCTACTATATTTTCACTGTCGTTTTTTAAAAGTGTATTTTCTGATCTCGGTTACTTTAGAATATATTTTATTTCGTCTCAAAAATATAAAAATCTAAGGAAAAATTCAATCAAGAATCATGTCAAATCTCAATATATTGATTACTTAAATATTATTAAAAGTGTTACTTAGTTACTTTAAATCAACATGTAATGTTGTTATTCTATAATCTTGAGGTTATAAATTCAAGTAACGAGAAACAATTTCCGGAGATATAATATAGTATGAGTCTGTGTATATCAAACCTAGACTCTATAACCTACGCAAAACTAAACCTAAATCAATCACCCACCAGATTTGTTTTCTTAAAGATATTTTGAACTCATATTTCTTCGTCTATGAAAAGAAACTTATGAATAGTGTTGTTACACACAGAACTAAAAATATTTTTTCATCAAAATTTTGTGCTAGTTTTTCTGATATAACCGGATGACGGAACCACGACAAAATCAACATGTCATTTATCTTCTTCGATTGATGAGCTCCGTCGCCGGAGTTATCTACCTACATTTCATTGGGGGCCATCAGGTTGCACTTTCTTTATTTTAGTTAATTACATTTAAAAACTGAATTAACAAATCTTTTGATTATTACTTTGTTTAGAGATTGCGTGTCTTCTAATAGTCTCTGCCTTTGATCCCTATGTTTAGCATTAATTCCTTGTGTGTGTACTGGTTTAGAGATCTTCATTAGAGGTTATATTGAGCACATCAGATGTTAATTTGTGTGTTTTAAGATTCAAAATCATAGTATTTTGATAATAATAATCATGGGTGATGTGGCTCTTTCTGCCCTTGTGAGTGAGGTGGTGGGGAGGCTGACTTCTGAAGTTATCAAAGAGGTAGCTCTAGTTTGGGGATTGAAGGAGGATATTTTAACTTTGAAGAATGATTTTGACACGATTGAAGCTGTTCTTCAAGATGCAGAAGAGAAGCACCAGAAGGAAAATGCTGTAGAGTTATGGCTCAAAAGACTCAGATCAGCATCCTTGGAGGTCGAAAATGTGCTGGACGAGATCTCAACCGCAGATATGCTAAAACGTGTGTTCAAAGAAAAAGGCATCAAATACAAGGTAAGAGCCTTCTTTTCCTCCAGGCATAATCGAATTTTGTTCCGTGTTAGAATTGCTCACAAAGTTAAAGCCATAAGAAGAAAACTTGATGTCATTGCATCCAAGAGATGCGAGTTAAGTTTGACCCCTGGTGTCGTAAGTCATGTAGATGCGCGCAATGTGGGTGAGATGCCAGATAGGGAAACTAGCTCGCTTATAGATGATTCTTTATTTATCTTTGGAAGAAGCAAAGAGATGGAGATGGTAACTAAAAATATATGTAATGAAGATGTAGGAAAATATGACGATGGTGAGATTCGGGTGTATGCTATATGGGGCATGGGAGGTGTGGGAAAGACTACTCTAGCTCAACTAGTCTATAACCATGAAAGGGTGAATAATTCTTTTGAGTTTAAATGTTGGGTCTATGTCTCCGAAAACTTCCAAGTTAAAGAGATAATGAAAAAAATCATCGAGTCCATAGAAAAACGTGAGTGTAAACTTACACAGCTAGAGACGTTGCAAGAGTCCTGTCAAAGCAAGTTAAAGGGAAAGAAATTTTTAGTCGTAATAGATGACGTTTGGATTGAAGACAATGAAAAGACTAAGTGGGACCAACTAAGTAAAACCTTAAGTTGTGGGGCGAAAGGAAGTATCGTTGTGATGACAACACGATCCCAGGCAACTAGTGAAATGATGGCCAAGGTTCCTGAGTTGCAACATAAATTGGGATGTTTGTCAGAAGAGGACTCGTGGTTATTATTCAAGAAGTTTGCATTTGCGCAAGGAAGAGAAAGGGGACACATAAGTGAGCTAGAGCCTATCGGAAGGGAGATAGTTGAGAAATGTAAAGGTCTACCTTTGGCATTGAAGACTTTGGGCAGCTTAATGTGGTCGAAAAAAAGTACAAGCGAGTGGCAACGTGTGAAAGACAGCAACATATGGGAGTTGCAAGAAACCAAGGTTTTGCCTGCTTTGAAGTTAAGCTATGATAATTTGCTCCCACATTTGAAGAGGTGTTTTGCTTATTGTTGTTTGTTTCCTAAAGGCTATTATATGGAAAAGGAGGTATTGATTCCATTGTGGGTGTCAAACGGGTTTATTCCACACACAGAAGAAATGGATTTGCATGGGCTTGGAGAAAATTTTTAATTGTTTGGTTTGGAGGTCCTTCTTCCAGGTCATTGAAAAGGATAGATTTAACATGCATGATTTGATGCATGACATGGCACGACATGTGATGAGACATGATTGTTTAGCTCTAGAGTATGGTAAGAAGGTTATAATCCCAAACGAGGTGCTTCATTTGAGCTTGCAACATCCAAATTTTTTCTTTTCAACCCAAGAGTTAGAAAAGTTGAAATCATTAAGGTCAATATTAATGTTGGAAGACATTAATGAGTTTCGAATTAGTCAAATTTTCAACCACATGTATTTAAGGGTATTATACTTGCCTGGTTACGAGTTAAGGACATTGCCTCCAATTTTCAAACTCAAACATTTGAGATACTTGAATTTCTCAAAATCACGTATGAGAGTTTTACCTAAGTCTATTATGTATCTCCAAAACTTGCAAGTGCTGGTTTTAAGTTCTTGTTACTATTTGTATAAGTTGCATGATGCAATTTCCTATCTCAAACATCTGAAATACTTGAATTTATCAGAATCAGGTATAAAAGTTTTACCTGAATCGTTTATTTATCTCCGAAACTTACAAGTGTTGATTTTAAGTTCTTGTAAGAAACTACATAAGTTGCCTGAAGGCCTGAGATACATGGTTAATCTTCAACGTGTGGACATCAGTTCTTGTGTTTCACTCTTGCATTTGCCACCAGGAATCAAAGAATTAACTAGACTCCGAATACTTACGTGGTTTTCTATTGGTATTGAGAATGGGGCTAAAATAGGGGAACTGGGGGATCTAAATCTCCTTGAGGGGAAGTTGGAGATATCACCACTTGAGAATGTTGAAGGTTTAAGTGAGGCCAAGAGTGCTAATCTCAAATACAAAAGAAATTTGTCAGCTTTGGAGTTAAAGTGGTCGGGCTTTGGAGAAAGTAAAAGGGAATTGCTGGCATATGATGAAAAGGTTCTCGAGGGCCTAGAACCAAATCCGTGTCTCAAGGAATTGAGTATATATAATTACATGGGAAATATTATTTCTCCAAGTTGGATGGCCAGTTTAAGAAATTTGAGTGAAATTCGTTTCTATTGGTGTAAGAACTGTGAGCATATTCCACCACTTTGGAGATTACCCAATCTTAGGGTCATTAAGTTGGAGCACATGACTTCTTTGAAGTGTTTCCATGATGACAAAGAAAACATGTTAGAAGACACCATGAATACATTTCTTTGTTTACAAGAATTACACATTTCCCATTGTTGGAATTTGGTTTCTTTGCCAAGTAACCTTCCAAAACTTGAGGTTTTGAAAATATCATGGTGTGGGAAATTAGTTTCTTTACCGAATAACCTTCCAAACATTAGAAAGTTGCATTTATTGGATTGTGACAGTTTAGTCTCTCTACCGGATGGGATTCGAAGTTTCAAAGATCTGAATGAACTTGATATAACTGGTAGTTTACACCTCATTAAAAGGTGTGAAAAAGAGACCGGTGTAGATTGGCCTAAAATTTCTCACATTCCCAAGATCACAGTATGGTAACATTCTCCCTCCATCTATTTCTTTCTTTCTTGTTATGCAATGACATCTTAATTAATAATTGTTGTTGCTGTTATTTTTATTATGATAATCATTATATTATATTATGTATGCTATAAAAAATTTACGAACTATAGGAATAGTAATCTTTAGGTTTCTTGATTTCGGCCACAAAAGTTTGAATAGTAGAGTTTGGCCACTAGACTATTTATAGTCCTGTTTTGTTATTGTTTAAAACTCAACAAAACATTTAGGTAAATTACATTTCCAAACGTGTACCTACTTTTCTCTATTGTAGTTAATTTCTTAAAGATGGTTTTAGTTGTGGTTTCCAAGATGATGATGAAAATCACCAAACTTGAGCTTATTTTATTATTTACATATTAAAAGCATGGGTGGCCCTGGAGGGGGCGGAGTGGGCTACCGCCTAGGGCCCAAAACTATAAAAACATTATATTATATATTATGTATATATATCTTAAAAACAACTATAGGCTATTAACAAACTAATTAACAAACCCAATAGTAATTTAATTATTTTGACCTATTAAAACTTAAGGTCCATTGATATTTTAATTAGTTTAGTCCACTACCATTTATCCAATCCAAACTCATTAAAAAAATGTTTAGAGTCTCACGATTCGCTTACGTAAATTAGATTATTTTGCTACAGTACTTTTTTTTATTGGTAAAACAATTACTGTCGTATTATAATTTTTTTACATACGAGTTATTGACTTTAGATTATAGGGGTCTATTTTTTTCCTACTTGCCTGGGGCCCAAAATTTTTTGAGCATTCTCGGGACCGGCCATGATTAAAAGGGTAGTGGAAGTTTCTTAATTCGGAAACATAGAACGATTGGAATATTTGGTTTTGCTTTTGGGAATACCAATAACTGTTGCTTATATAAGTGTACAAAGTTCAGATACTATGATTGTTGTTACCATTATAATATTTTTTTAAAGTTTTTTAAAGCCGTATATAATATAGTAACTAGGTTAGTCCCCGTGTAATACACGGATTGAACAAATAAAAATGTCAAATAATTATTAATTAAAATTTATGCATTATAACATATGCTTGAAGATAAATTGCGATTATAAGCACGTATAAATAGCTAATTTAAGTAAATAAACAATAATGTATCTTTCTTAAACTTTTATTTTATAAGACAATTTGTGATTTTTAAATATATTGTTTTAAGAAAATTGATTTTAAAAAATCTATTGTATTCTGTATTTTATAAAATTTTTGTTTTTAAAAAGTGTGTTTTTAATAAAATAATAAGTTTTTAATTTATTAAATTATAATATTTTTAATTTGAAAATGGTATGAGTAATATTATATTCAATATTATTATTAATAATATAGAGAAATTAGAAAGTAAGTATAATGAGATCTACAATTGTTTCACGCATATTTTCGTTTTATTATAGATAGATAGATAGGCTAAACACTCATTAAATAAACAGATTAAATTTTAATGTAAAAATAAACATGAATAGGTACAGTATAATATTTTAATATAAAATATAATTAAAATATATATAGGTAATAGTTCAAGAAATAAAACAATTATACTATTTTTTAACTCTCTTATGTAAATAGTTTTATTTTTAAACATTCATTTTAAGATTTTTTATAAAAAATATATTTTATAAAAATCTTGTTTTGTAAAACAATATGATTTGTAATTATTCTAGTTGTTTTAATAAGACTATTTTAAAATATTTCACCTGTTTATAATTTTTTTTAAAAACAAAAAGATTTTAAAATATTTTGTTTAAAAAATGTTTAATGTTTTAAAAAATTTCATATTATATAAAACTTGTTTTTCGGTATTTAATTAAAAGATGTTACTTTTAGTTTCCTTCATAAAATCTATTTTAAAAAAGATAGTGTGATTTAAAAAAATAGATAAGAGAGAGAAACATAGTAATTAATAAAATTTATTTTTAATAAGAGAGAGAAATTCATATGAGTATTTAAATTACTATAACACCCTTTTGGAGGGAAAATTAATATGTGAATGTCTAAAAAAAGAACAAGTGACAAAACATGCCTTGAGAGAATGACAAGTGTCAAAGAAAACCTTGTTTTATTAGAGGTTATAGATTACTAAATAATATTCACCTTTCGAAATGACATTTGTACAAAATATGTTCACTCTTTGTTTCAATATGCATCATTGGCTACCAAGTTTATGGTTTTTCAATATAGCTAACAAAACTTCGTGAAATCCTCTTTTGATTTAGGCTTCGTTTGGGCCGAAGATTATCAGATGAGAGTCGGTGACATTACTTGAGCATCCTATTTTATCTCATCATTATGGTATTTATTCCTTGTTCATCATGTGCACCAAATTTGACTGTTTCGCTTTCTGTGTACTTATGTTTTTGTCTAATGAATTTGTCGTACATTCGAGTTCGTTCATTAGGGATTACTTATGAGCTCAAATGAGTTAGCTCATGTATACTTTGTTTTATGATGTTTGTTTCAGAAATACTCATATGTGGTTCACAGTTGTCTTTGTAGTTTTGTTTTGAAGCTTTCCAGTGAAAGAATATATGTTAGGTGCTGTTTGTTTCTGAAGAGGTAAAACGTCTGCAGTCTGCAGACCACATCTGCAGACATCTGCAGGAGAAGAGGTGGACCAAACGTCTGCAGTCTGTAAAAAAAAAGACTGTTTGTTTTTTAACATCTGCAGCGTGCTAAAATAAACTCAATCAACAAACTATTCACAAAACCAAACCATATCACTAATCAAAACTACTGAATCAAGAGACTATTCACAAAACCAAACCAAATCAAACCAAACCAAATCACTAATCAAAACTATTGAATCAATAAACCATTCATAGAACCAAAATTCATTTGAATGTGTACTGTGTAGGAAATGAGACGTTTGAGAAGATGGGAACAATAGGAACATCCACAAATCTAACCAAATCACTATCAAAACTATTGATTCAACAAACCATTCACAAAACCAATTTCAAAACCTCAAATATATAGTTCAGATCATTAACATCTTCAACCTTCGCCACCGCCGTTCGCTTCCGACATCACTGTGACCACGGGGATTCGGCCTTGGGCCTTGTCTTTTACGGAGACTCTGTTGCCAGTGATCTCTCTCGGAATAGCTTGGATTGTGTCGAGTGATTTTGAGGCTTCCAGCGTCTTTCTCAGGCCGACAACGTCGGTGCGCCACCACTTCGACATCGTCGGTAAAGATGGTTCAATGGAGACGATGAAACACTTGAAAGGGTTTAGGGAGTGAGGCTGCAGACGCCGGTAGACCTAAGGCTGCAGGAGGCGACGGAGGTCGATAGGGGTGATTGCAACGACGATGGGTGGCTGCAGCAGCGACAGGCGGCTACAGGTGGTGGGGCGGCGGCGCTGGCTGCGCCGGTGGGGGCGGTCGGTTGCGACGGTGGTAGGCGACGAGGGGAGGCGACGGGAGCAGACCAGAATGTGGGGTGTGGGTATTTGGGGGTTTGGGGTTGAAATGTGAAGAAGAGGTGGGAAGATTTCTGAAGACTTTGAGAAGAGGTCACGCAGACCTTTTTTAATGAAATGTCTTCAGAAAAACAAACACTCTGCAGACCATAAACGTCTGTCCGCCTCTTTTTGGCGCAGACAAAAGAGCTTCAGAAGCTCTTTTTCAGAAAAACAAACACCCCCTTACTGATTATATCATCTGGAGCACCAATGGACATCATATTCTTCTTGATATTCATCTCTGATATTTTTTTTATCGTGTCACACTCTCGCTCACTTAACTTAGTCACATAAATATGAATATAAAGGTTGTCAACCTTATAATAGTTTATACTTTATATAAAAAAGCATTCCGTTACCAACATACTATAATTGTGAAAACATGTCTCAAATGTGACTTAATGTGAGTATTTTAAATGATGTCAATGGTATTATTAGACCTTTCGGGTAAGCATTAATGTCAAAATTCTACTACTTTTTCTTTTGAACAGAGAACTCAGCCTCCATAAAATCTACACTTGAAATCTGCCTATCCTGCAGCGAACACAAAATTTTATTTTATTTTTGTATGTCAAAATTTACTTGAATATTCACATTTCGAGTGAAGTTGGTTGCTTCTTTAATCATTTTACCTAAGGAAAATAATCCATGACCCAAAATTGAACTTTGAGACACTTCAATTCTCAGATTGCTGTCAAGATTTTGGTTATAAAAAAGGCAAATTCAAGTTTATTATGTTTTATTTCAACATTTTAGTTGTGTAAATATAATAATGTGGTACAATGTGCTGGAAATTTGGTGCTAAAAGGTTAATTATTTTAATATAACTTTATTTTAAATTAGGTATTTGCATGATGGTTTGTTATGTATTATGTAAGTTTTTGACTATTAGCCATATATTTAAATCTATATGTATTTTCTTCAGGGAAACACAACAGGATATTTTTAATACAATGGGATGAATGTATGCAGCAGCTTTATTGATTGGAATTACGAAAGCCTTTTCATACCTAGTAAAACCTCACCCATAGCAGAGTTGTTGGTAGGGTATGGAGAGTGTAGGATGTAGGCAAACCATACCTCTATCTCAAGGGATAGAAAGGCTGCTTCCAGAGACAACCTTGGCCTGAAACCATATCCAGATTACGCTTCACCATTTGCATTTGTGTCAAAAGTATCAATTTATATCAAAATGAAACAGAGAATTCAACCAAATCTGTTAAGAACTCCAAAATGTATTCACCACAATAAGACTCGAACGATAAAATTCAATAGATCGACTGTAGCAGTTATCAAAGGCTGCTTGGATCAATGACTAGAGAATCGTTATATAGAGACATAAATTAGGGTTTCATTCAGAAACCCTAGGTTGAACAGGTCCAAGGAAGAGGGGCCGAAGAAGAATCAAGCCCTCGGGCTTTGTCCAGCTGCGGTTCCAGATCGAAGAGGGGCCGAAGGGGGAGCCACCCTTAGGCTCTTCTGTGCTGCTACTGTTTCCTTACTCCCAACCAAAATAAAAGAGGTCATGGGCCATCTAGGATGTACACGGGGCTCAGCAACAGGACTCGGGCCCAACCAGCAAAAAAGAACCCAAACATGAAATAGACAAAAGGGAACAATAATTAGATAATGTTAGATATCAAATTGGAAAAAAGGAAATTGTGTTTTTAACACCCCCCTCAATTTGATGCTCCAAACACATCATGTAACCAAAGTTTAAAAGAACGGAATCGAGCCTCGAGGCGTTTTCCCTTCGCCTCACGAGGCGTAAGCCTCGAGGCGAAACGAGGCGTACACCCGAGGCGGAAATAATAAATTAAATATAAAATTATATATCTTTAAAAAAATAAGCATGGTTTATCTAATCACATACTAGTCTTTATAAACATCAACATATTGATTAGTTAACTTACAAACAATTTAGGAAATGTTAAAAATATATATAGTTCAACAAAAACTTAAAACCTAATATAAAATACAAATTCAAATTAACTTTTTCTCTGCACATAGTCCAATCTCATCCCATCCCATCACTTTTTACATAACAAACTATTTACTTTTCTATTAAAAGTCAAATATATTTACCAACACACATTCACATACCATCACTCACCTAACCTTCTTTTCTTTTCCTAACCTTCTTTTCTCTTCCAAACCTTATCTCTTCTCCACTACACAAATCTAAAGATTTCTATCATTTCCTAATATATAAGACACAAACGACTTTTACAAAGAAAGAAGAACCAATAAAGAAAGCAGAAAGCTAAAGTTTCTACTCGTGACCCACGTGAGGGCAGTTTAGGCCGGAAGTTGCAGAAGAGTGGCCGGAAGTTGCAGAAGAGTGGCCGGAAGTTGCAGAAGAGTGGCCGGAAGTTGCAGAAGAGTGGCCGGAATTTGGCCGGTATCTACACCGGACCTTCGCCTGAGTTTCTACTCAACAAGTCCGCCTCATCCAGCCTCACCGCCTCACCGTTTTTCGAACCGCCTCACCCGAAGAGGCGTACGTCTCATCTGAACCCTATGAAGCGCCGCCTCAAGTACGGTTTCTAACCGCCTCGCCTCGAGGCGCGCCTCGAGGCGTACGCCTTGAACGTTTTTTTAAACATTGCATGTAACTTTAACTGATTTACCAAAAAGTTATGTTGTTGAACCAAAAGGCCTTTAGTAAACAAATCTGCTAATTGGTTAGAAGAAGATATAGGAACAGTTTTAATAACACCAGCATTTAATTTCTCCCTTAGAAAGAAAAGATCAATTTCAAAGTGTTTTGTTCGGTCATGAAATATAGGATTTGCTGCAATGGATAGTGCAACATCATTATCGCAGAATAGATCAACTGGAAGAGTGATAGGAACTAACAACTCTTGCAGCAGATTTATCAACCAAATTATTTCACATGAGGCAGCACACATAGATCTATATTCAGCCTCAGCTGATGAGCGAGAGACAGTTGCCTGTTTCTTGCTTTTCCAGGAGATCAGACAATCACCCAGAAAGATACAAAAGCCAGTAACCGACCGCCTAGAGTGCAAACATTTTGCCCAGTCAGAGTCCGCAAAAGCAGACAAATTAAAAATTTTACTCTTTTTAAACCAAATCCCACGCCCTGGTGCTCCTTTTAAATACCTTAACAACCTAAGAGCAATTTGTAAATGTGAATTTGTAGGTTGATGCATAAACTGACTTAGAAATTGAACAGCATATGAGATATCTGGACGGGTATGAGACAAATATATTAATTTTCCAATGAGTTTTTGAAAGTCAGTGACATTTGATAAAATAGTTGCGTCCTCTTTATAAGAATTCATGATCACATAATTTTGTTCTATAGGAGTTGACACAGGCTTACACCCACTAAGACCAAACTCAGTCAACAAATCCATGCAATATTTTCATTGAGACAAACATAACCCATCATCTGTTCGAATAACCTCTATTCCTAGAAAATACTTTGAGAACACCAAGATCTTTAATCAAGAATTTTTGTTTTAGCAGACTCTTCATTCTTTCAATTTCATTCAAACTATTTCCAGTATCATCAACATAAACAAGCAAAGCTATAAACACATTATCCACAGATTTAATGAACAGAGAGTAATCGCATTTGCTTTGAGTAAAACCAAGTTTAAGTGACACTCCTACTAGTTTCTCATTCCACATACGAGGAGCTTGTTTAAGCCCGTACAAAGATTTATTTAGTTTGCAGACTTTAGTTTCATTTGAGGAAAGAAACCTTTAGGCAGACTCATATATACTTCTTCATTCAAGTCACCATACAAGAAAGCATTATTTATGTCTAACTGGAAGAGAGGCCAATCATTTTGAACAGCTAAAGAAATAACAGTCCTAATTGTAACCATTTTAACCACTGGAGAAAAGGTTTCGTCAAAATCAATTCCTTCCTTTTGACTGTACCCCTTTGCAACTAACCTAGCCTTATACCTATCTATTTCCCCAGTTGATTATATTTTATCTTAAACATCCACTTACACCCTATAGGTTTTCTACCTTCAGGAAGTTCAACAAGACTCCATGTGTTATTTCTATTTAAGGCCTCCATTTCCTCATTCATAGCATTCACCCAGTTGTTATCAGAATGAGCTTCTTTAAAGTTTTTTAGTTCAACAGTTTTATTTAGACTGGAAACAAAGACCTTATTTTCAGCAGAAAGGTTTGAGTAATTCACCACTTTTTCCATCCCATATTTCACCCTACCTTCTATTATAAAATCATCTAGTTTTTTTGGTAGAGATGAGACTCTAGAAGACTTTCTAATGGGGTCATTTGGTTCACTGATTTCCTCAGAAGAGTATATTTTATCATTATGCTCACTCGGTCCATCCTCACAAGTGCCATCACTCATAAAACAGGGCTGCTGAGATTGTGCCATGCCATCACTAGGTTCAGAATTTGACCTTTGTGGCTGTACAAAATCAGCCTCCACATCTGAATTGTGAGTGTTATAGCTAGGCTGCTGATCCGAAGGGGCCTTCTTATTTGTAACCCTCTTCTCATCATTGGAAATCTCACCATTAGTACTTAAAGGCTGATCTGTTTCAAAAATGTCAAAGAAATTTAAGTTGGTGATCCTATTATTTTCGGTTTCCATTATATCATTTTGTATCTTACTTTCTTTGAAGGGAAAAATAGTTTCATAGAACTTTACGTCTCTAGAAAAAATTACTTGTTTTTTATCAAGACTCCATAACTTGTATCCCTTTTTGAAAGGGGAGTAACCAATGAAAACACATTTTTCAGCATGGGAACCAAACTTATTTGAATTATTTAATATTGTGGAGAAACAAAGGCAGCCAAAAATTCTAAGGTGATTTAAAGAAGGGTTGAAAACCAAACATAAGCTCATAAGGTGACATGCCATTTAGGATGGAGGAAGGAGTCCTGTTGATTAAGTAAGCAGCAGTTAGCACACAGTCAGACCAGAAACGAAGAGGAACACTCCCCTGAAATAGCAAGGTTCTAGCAACATTCAAAAGGTGCCTATGTTTCCTTTCTACAATACCATTTTGTTGAGGTGTATAGACACAGGTTGTTTGGTGGATGATACCATTTTTGCTTGTAAAATCGTTCATTTGATTATTTATGAACTCAGTCCCATTATCACTCCTAATAACTTTAATAGATTTGTAGAACTGATTTTTTATCAAATTAGAAAACAATTCAATGTTAGAAAACACTTCATCTTTATTTTTCATCAGGTATATCCATACAGACCGAGAATAATCATCAATAACAGTGAGAAAGAATCTATGTCCTTCTCTACTAGGCACCTTGTATGGACCCCAAACATCAAGGTGAATTAAATCTCCAATGGAGTTAGATTTATGGTCACTCAAAGGGAAAGGCTCCCGATGTTGTTTAGCCCTATGACACGTGTCACAAGGAGTAGAAGAGCCTTGATGTTTGAGCCCCAATTTGGTTCTTAGAACTTCAAGAGCTTTATCAGAGGGGTGTCCTAATCTAAAATGCCATAGATTTGTAAAGTTATAGCTATTAAAACACACCTTTGAAACAAAAGAAGAATCACCATACATGTATAAACCATCAACCTGACTACCAGTCACCAGGACTTTCTTTGAAAGAGAATCCTGGATAAAGTAGTTCCTTTCACTAAAGACCACTTCTAACTTGTTGTCTTTGGCCAACTTATAAACAGACATCAAATTTACATAATAGTTAGGCACAACAAACACATCTGATAAGATCACGTCATTACTTAGTTTTACACAACCAATTTTTGTTACAATGGCATCGGTACCATTAGGGTGTTTGACCTTGATGTTATAACAGGAAACATCTATTATGTTAAAAAGGTTCTTATCAGACATGACCATGTGCTGATTTGCACCCGAGTCTATGATCCATCCAGAAGATAGAGACCCAGACTGAGATGCAAAATTAAAGACCGATTGAGTTTTTGACACATTATAAGAGATACCTCCGAAGTTGCAAGTTTGAGGAGTGTCAGCTGGTTTATCATTCAGAAGGCCAAGTAAACGATTTATCTGTTCAGCAGTAAGAGATGGTGAAGATCCAGTGGTATCTGTGTGGGATATTGTGTTATTTGACACAGCTGATTTAGAATTTTGATAATTTCCCGACCCATTCTTAGGTTTTGTTCTCTGAGGGTAGCCAACAAGTTCATAACAACGATCAACCGTATGACCCAGTTTGTTGCAATGCGTGCATTTTAAATTCGGGTTAGGTCCTTTTCCAAACCTTTTTTGATTGTCATTTGTTTGAGTTGTTTTTGACATAAAACCCACATTTTGGTTTTTTGTTACATTTGCAGATCCTCTGTGGGACTCCTCTCTAGAGATGATTGAAAAGGCAGTTTTAATAGTAGGTAGAGGATCCCTAGTTAATAAGTTTGTTCTCACAGGCTGATAGATGTCATCAAGGCCCATGAGAAACTGCATAAGTTTTATCAGTTGACTGAAATCATTAAATTCTTTTGAGGCATTACATGAACATGAAGGTAGTTGAATCATTGCATCAAACTGTTTCCACATTGTATTCAGTTTATGGTAGTACTCAGAGACTGTTGAGCCATTTTGTTTTAATGAGTTTATTTTTTGGTGTAGACCAAACACAACAGATCCATCAACTTTGTCATATGTTTCTTTTAAATCCCCCCAAACCTCAGACGCCAACTTAGAGTAAACTTGACCGACATAAAGTTCTTCGACCACAGAATTAAGAAGCCAAGTAAGAACAACAGAGTTACATCTATCCCACTGTATAGCAAGAATCTCATTATCAGTTGCCCTTTTGCATGACCCATCTATGAATCCAATCTTATTTTTAGCCTGAAGAGCAAGTTTCATTGCGTTTGCCCATACTATATAATTTTCAGTTCCTTTTAATTTTATGTTTACTATAGTTAGGTTACTGGAATCAGTAGGATGTAAGTATAGAGGGTCACTAGCATCAAGCTTACTTATAAGAGTTTCAGACGTAACAATGGGACCCGATCCATTGGGAGGTGAAACTCCAGATTCAGAATCAGCCATAGACACAAATAAGATAGGATAACAAGTAGACACACGCACAAAGAATAACACAAATGATGCACACAGGCAACAAAAAACAGTAACACAAACACGTATAGATGCACACAATAGAGACAGGGGATGGCTCTCCCTGTCAGAGACAGTACTGGTCCTCCTAACCCAGTCCAAACAATGCCTAAACAATATAGTATTCGTGATGCAGAAACAATAAGAAAAAAAATAATGGAACGAACTCACCCAGTGACGACCAGGTTAGTGTATTCCAATTCTTTAGCAAAGCAACCAGAATCAGCTGCGTAGATTTATAGCCGTGAACCAACAGAGCACCAACAGAGCACCAAGATTAGGGTTCTTCGACTTTAACAATAGATCTAGGGTTTTAGCCCTAGAACGTCAACCGATGAAGCCTCTGCTGCGAACCAAAATGAACCAAAGTGAACCGATGAAGAGTCTGCTGCGAACCAAAGTGAACCGTTTGGAGTTCGATGTCGAGCGGAAGAACAGGATCGAAGAGCAGGCAATCAGAGCCAACGAGGCTCTGATACCATGTCAAAAGTATCAATTTATATCAAAATGAAACAGAGAATTCAACCAAATCTGTTAAGAACTCCAAAATGTATTCACCACAATACGACTCGAACGATAAAATTCAATAGATCGACTGTAGCAGTTATCAAAGGCTGCTTCGATCAATGACTAGAGAATCGTTATATAGAGACAGAAATTAGGGTTTCATTCAGAAACCCTAGGTTGAACAGGTCCAAGGAAGAGGGGCCGAAGAAGAATCAAGCCCTCGGGCTTTGTCCAGCTGCGGTTCCAGATCGAAGAGGGGCCGAAGGGGGAGCCGCCCTTAGGCTCTTCTGTGCTGCTGCTGTTTCCTTACTCCAAACCAAAATAAAAGAGGTCATGGGCCATCTAGGATGTACACGGGGCTCAGCAACAGGACTCTCATAACACCTCCAACTCGGGCCCAACCAGCAAAAAAGAACCCAAACATGAAATAGACAAAAGGGAACAATAATTAGATAATGTTAGATATCAAATTGGAAAAAAGGAAATTGTGTTTTTAACAATTTGCATAGGTGGAGTAGCTGGAAAGAAGCCTTGATATATGGGAGATGATGTTGCCTTGAATAATCCCACTTCATTATTCCCACTTCTTTATTAATATATTTATTTTCTAACACTCCCCCTCAAGTTGAATAGTGGAATATCCATAATTCAACTTGAATTGGTTTTGGTTTGAACTACCGTATTCATGACATGGCAGTTTGGTTTTGGTTTGGAGACACCGTCGATAGACATGGTGCCTTGGTTTTGGTTTTGATTTTGGGTTTTGGTTTTGGTTTCCCCCTAAGTTGAAAAATTCAACTTGGCCATTTGCGTTTTGGCATTAGGTTTGTTTTTAGAATTTTGGTTTGAGTTTGAAATTTTCTGTTTTTTTTAAAGGCTTTGTGTTTTTTTTTTAAAAAGCACTTCGCCTCTTAGCGCTTAGTGCCAGGTCTAAAGATTTCCTTCGGAAGCTTCACCACTTCCACCCTCCTCGGCGCTGTCGTTGCTAGTAGCATTATTGTTGCCTATGGTAGTGGCAACCATACCTTCTTGATTAGGGTTCTTGGTTTTGTGATTGTCACTCCACCAGTCTGGAAATCCCACGATTCTAAAGCACTGCTCTTTGGTGTGTCCCCTCATATCACAGTGGGAGCATTTGAGGTGTGATTTATCTCCTTTGGGTAGTGGTTGGCGTTTTCCTTTTGATAGGAGTCCCGCTCCCACACCCTGTTGTGACTGCACATCATTTTGGGACAGTTCCGATAATATTCTGATGGGCTGTTTCTTTTCGTACGGCTGCGTAGGCACTTTCCACCGAAGGTAATGGGTCCCACCTTAGTATTTCTCGCTTGATTGAGTCATATTGACGATCAATAGCATTGAGAAATTGAAACAATTTTTTCTCTGATTGGATTTTGTTGTAAGTGGCGATATCCACGGCACATGTCATGGATTCGGATCTCTGCGATCAATCTCTCCCCAGATTCCTTGAAGCATGATCCAAAAAACTTCTAGAGGTACGCCATTTTGTTTGACTTCATTTGCCTTGACATGAAGGTCAAACATTTGCAATTTGTCCTTGCCACTACTATAGGTAACCCCCAGAGCATCCCACAATGATTTCGTTGTAGGGAACTCGGTGAGATTGCTTGCCAGGGCTGGTTCAATATTCTGAATGAGCCATGAGAACACAATTAAATCGTTTTGTTCCCACTGTTCATATTTGTCGTCTGTTTTCGCCGGTGGATTTGTTGTTAAATGGTTTAACAGATTTTTCGACTTTCCCCCGATTGCAACTCGAATCATTCGAGCCCATAGGGCGTAGTTTTGGCTATTTAGTTTGAGATTTATGGAGAGATTGTCGGATTGTTTTGTGTTTTGATTTTGGGTAGGAGGTATGTTTCTGAGGAGATTGGCGAGTTGGGTGGCTAGATCATTGTTGGTCACGGCCAGGTCACTGTCTGAACCAGGCATGGTGACTTGTAGATGATGAGCTTTGTGATCCTAGAATCGATCACACTGCTCTGATACCATGTTAAAAAATGGAAATCAAAGGACTACATTGATTATATAACTTGATTGATATATTTTTGTGATACCTTCTGTGTTTTTTACATTCCTTCGTACATGATTATATATAGCCAATACAAATGACTAAAATAATGAAAAAACAATCAATGACATTAAAAAAGATGGCTGGCAACATGAGTGGACAAGAGTGGGTAGACAAGCATGGGTGGAGTAGCTGGAAAGAAGCCTTGATATATGGGAGATGATGTTGCCTTGAATAATCCCACTTCATTATTCCCACTTCTTTATTAAATATATTTTATTTTCTAACACTCCCCCTCAAGTTGAATAGTGGGATATCCATAATTCAACTTGAATTGGTTTTGGTTTGAACTACCGTATTCATGACATGGCAGTTTGGTTTTGGTTTGGAGACACCGTCGATAGACATGGTGCCTTGGTTTTGGTTTTGATTTTGGGTTTTGGTTTTGGTTTTGATTTTGGGTTTTGGTTTTGGTTTCCCCCTAAGTTGAAAAATTCAACTTGGCCATTTGGGTTTTGGCATTAGGTTTGTTTTTAGAATTTTGGTTTGAGTTTGAAATTTTCTGTTTTTTTTAAAGGCTTTGTGTTTTTTTTTTAAAAAAGCACTTCGCCTCTTAGCGCTTAGTGCCAGGTCCAAAGATTTCCTTCGGAAGCTTCACCACTTCCACCCTCCTCGGCGCTGTCGTTGCTAGTAGCATTATTGTTGCCTATGGTAGTGGCAACCATACCTTCTTGATTAGGGTTCTTGGTTTTGTGATTGTCACTCCACCAGTCTGGAAATCCCACGATTCTAAAGCACTGCTCTTTGGTGTGTCCCCTCATATCACAGTGGGAGCATTTGAGGTGTGATTTATCTCCTTTGGGTAGTGGTTGGCGTTTTCCTTTTGATAGGAGTCCCGCTCCCACACCCTGTTGTGACTGCACATCATTTGGGACAGTTCCGATAATATTCTGATGGGCTGTTTCTTTTCGTACGGCTGCGTAGGCACTTTCCACCGAAGGTAATGGGTCCCACCTTAGTATTTCTCGCTTGATTGAGTCATATTGACGATCAATAGCATTGAGAAATTGAAACAATTTTTTCTCTGATTGGATTTTGTTGTAAGTGGCGATATCCACGGCACATGTCATGGATTCGGATCTCTGCGATCAATCTCTCCCCAGATTCCTTGAAGCATGATCCAAAAAACTTCTAGAGGTACGCCATTTTGTTTGACTTCATTTGCCTTGACATGAAGGTCAAACGTTTGCAATTTGTCCTTGCCACTACTATAGGTAACCACCAGAGCATCCCACAATGATTTCGTTGTAGGGAACTCGGTGAGATTGCTTGCCAGGGCTGGTTCAATATTCTGAATGAGCCATGAGAACACAATTAAATCGTTTTGTTCCCACTGTTCATATTTGTCGTCTGTTTTCGCCGGTGGATTTGTTGTTAGATGGTTTAACAGATTTTTCGACTTTCCCCCGATTGCAACTCGAATCATTCGAGCCCATAGGGCGTAGTTTTGGCTATTTAGTTTGAGATTTATGGAGAGATTGTCGGATTGTTTTGTGTTTTGATTTTGGGCAGGAGGTATGTTTCTGAGGAGATTGGCGAGTTGGGTGGCTAGATCATTGTTGGTCACGGCCAGGTCACTGTCTGAACCAGGCATGGTGACTTGTAGATGATGAGCTGTGTGATCCTAGAATCGATCACACTGCTCTGATACCATGTTAACAAATGGAAATCAAAGGACTACATTGATTATATAACTTGATTGATATATTTTTGTGATACCTTCTGTGTTTTTACATTCCTTCGTACATGATTATATATAGCCAATACAAATGACTAAAATAATGAAAAAACAATCAATGACATTAAAAAAGATGACTGGCAACATGAGTGGACAAGAGTGGGTAGACAAGCATGGGTGGAGTAGCCGGAAAGAAGCCTTGATATATGGGAGATGATGTTGCCTTGAATAATCCCACTTCATTATTCCCACTTCTTTATTAAATATATTTTATTTTCTAACAGTTTGCAGTGACAGTTGCTTTTACTATGATATACTTCAACTTCCAAAGGAGATGAAGACGTGCAAATGGTAATGGCTCTAACAAATAACAAACAAGGTAACATCCTTTTCTTTGGGGCAAACTAGAGTTGATTTTTTTAACCATTTAATGCACACTTACTTGCCATCTCTTACCAAAGTATGTAATATTTACATTAACTGATAAGAAAAAGGATGGTAATTGTGATCCACTAGATGGTAAAAAAAAGCAGTTATTGTATACTCTTGTGGTTTGTCTTGTTTTCTTTATCTTTTGTTACTAAAATGGACGCTTTAACTACATATTAGAATAAAGGAATTTGAGTGCAACACTACAATAATTCTTAATGAATGCTTTAACTACATATTAGAATAAAGTAATTACATTGATTTAGAAAGAAAAAAACACGACCATCTAAGTTGTTTAATGTAATCATGATAAGCCCAACACATTCAGCTCACGTACCTATTCAATTTCTTCACTTTTTTGCTTTGGCTTCAAGGCGTAGGTACATGTCTTTGGTTCTATTGATCGATCTTTGAGTCTAATATTTTGAAATTTTATTCATGGGAGCTTGTGAGGATGTGTGGAGTAGACTGACGTCTATAGCTATCGAGGAGTTTGGTCTACTTTGGAGATTTAAAGACGATGTTTTGACTCTCAAGGATGATTTTGACCGGAAAGAAGCTGTTCTTGAAATTGCAGAACAGAAACGCGGTAAGAAAAATGCTGTAGAATTGTGACTTAAAAGTCTCGGATCTGCATCCTTGATGGTTGAAAATGTGTTGGACAAGATAGCAACTGAATCTATGATACAACGTCTACACAAAAAAGAGGCGTCAAATAGAGGGTAAGCCTTATTTTCCTCCAATCACAATCAACTATGTCCCATGTTAGGACTGCCAACAAAGTTACAGCCATAAGAAGTAAACTGGATGTTATTGCATCCAATAGATTTGAGCTAAACTGACCACCACTGACATAAGTCATGTAGACATGGGAATTGAATGTGAGATGCAAAATTAGGGAAACTAGCTCACTTACGCATAATTCCTCTCTTATCATCGGTAGAAATGAAAAGATGGAGATGGTAGTCGAAAAGATATGTAATATAGGAAAACATGCCGATGATAAGATTCATCTGTAATCTTTTGTTTAATTTAAATGTGTTGTATTCACGTTCACAAGATAACAATGTTCATTATGGATTACTATGGGTACAACGATTCATTACATAAGCCAAGTAAAATCATGATTTCCATGAAGATAGGTTAAGATCATGCATGGATGGTTTCTTACAGTGTTTCGGGTAACTTGGGTAACTTATTATGCATCTTATTCTTATAATTTTGGCTCCTAGCTAGTTGTCATTGTAGTTTTGTTTTAAAGTACATGACAATTGAACTTTAGGGTTTACAAAACAAATGCAATTAATTACTATACATCCTTAATCACCTAGAGATTAGTTTTTATTTTTTGTTATATAATGACGACTCACAAACTATAATCCTACTTTTCAGGTATACTAATTTTTAATACCTCATGTCAAGATTTAAAACTCTAAACCTTTTCAAATAATACTAGAATTTATCACTAGATTATCAACTCGAGTGGCACCTTAAGATTTATTAAGTGCACTTTTAAAAATACCTTGTATAAATTTATAAATCTTCAATTAAATAAGAAAACAATTTAAACCCTACAATAATACCTTGAGCGAGATCTTGAAAGCGATTTAACATAATACTGCCAAATTTCTTTTTGAGAAGAGCAAATTTATGAATATATCAAGCATGCCCTTGAGCTTTAACTTCATGTCCAAACAAGTCCTTTCAGTTATAGCATTTACGCATGATCCCTCGAACTTCGATATGTCGAAATAATACATATTTAATCAGCTCAAGATTAAATAATGACATTACATTTTTAACGTGCACTTATTCAAAAATTTTCAACCAATCTCACAAAATCAAACCACGTAACTTATTAAAATCAAACAATTAAAATTAAAGCAATCAAAGTATCGAACTTAAAAGTAGTTAAGAGTAGTAATTTTATTTTATTTGTTTAAAGTTATAATATATGTATACATACAATTTATATAAGTAATTTTATTTATTTTTATTATAATTATATATAAAAAATTTTATCATGTAATTATATATTTATTATATTTGATAAATATATTCTATTTATTCATAATCATCGGTCTAGTCAAGTTCGGTATATGAAACTGAGCTTGAGTTCAGTATTTAAATGATCTTTGATTTAGCCTCTGTCTCCTTTAAGTCCGGTTTGCTTTGAGCTTTCAGCGAATTGATCTTGAGTAACTAACGAACGGCTACACTTATTTAACAATTTTAGTGAAGGCTACATCTGGATTTGAAGACCATTTAGGGTGCTTCTGAGACCCATATATATTCGCACTTCATACTTGTACATGTCATTGTGTTTTGCTTCTATATGACGAGACTTTAACATCTGATTTGGTATAAAACCACAGAAACTAGAGGATTAGAACAACCATATGAATGTTTCACCATTTGAACAAGGAAATATAAAACCCAAAAGCTTTAAATCGAATCCCCAAAATATATAGGATTTACATGATTAAATAAAATTAATTGACGGAGATGGTGATGTAGAAGAGGTCAATATAGGGCCATGAGCACAGTAACCATGTCTCAAGAATATTTGACGTTTGAGAATCGCTTGTTGTCTAATCAAATTGATTGTGGAACCGGTTTAAGTGAAACTCGTCCCAATTCAATTCAATCCGTCTTATTATACGTTCTAGAATATCCATTGAAACTTGTTACGCGTTCAAACTGAACTAGTTTTTTCCATTATAAACCGATTTTAATCTGAACCAATTTGCACCAGTCCAGTTTTGACTTTCTTTGACTTGTTCCTTACTTGTTCTGAACAAATCCCCTTAATTAATAATTACAAAGCAAGTAACCAAGTTATTCCTCTAAAATATAAATAAATAAACTACTTATAGTCAATTATAACTTTTTTTTCATATACTACAAACATTTCTGAATAGTCAAAGTTGGACGTTTTCTCACTCTGGCCCATGAAAATAATATTCAACATTTCAACTATCCAATTAGGTAAGCAATGACCTGGACTTTGTCAACTAACAACCACATTTCTTAATATAGGAAAGACAACAATTTCTTCACTTTCTTGCTTTGGTTTGAAACCTACATTTCTTGATCATGGGAGATCATGCAGCTGTTTCGACCCTTGTGAGGGACGTGTCGAGGAGACTGACTTCTGCAGCTATCCAAGAGTTCAGTCTTTATGAAGGTTGTATTGCAACATCACCACTTATACATTGTGCTTTATGAAGGTTGTGCTTTGAAAGTTGTACATTATGCATCTCCTTTGGTACGGTGACACTGTAGCCACCGACCAAAGGTAATAATATATATTATAATACTGCTAAATTTCTTTTTGAGAAGAGCAAATTTATGACAATATCAAGCATGCCCTTGAGCTTTAACTTCATGTCCAAACAAGTCCTTTCAGTTATAGCATTTACGCATGATCCGTCGAACTTCGATATGTCGAAATAATACATATTAGTAACTTAACACTTACTTAATCAGCTCAAGACGTGCATTTATTCAAAAAATTTCAACCAATCTCACAAGTCACAACAAATCAAACCAAACCACGTACTTATTAAAATCAAACAATTAAAAATAAAGCAATCAAAGTATCGAACTTAAGAGTAGTTAGGACTATTTTGTGCCACACTGAGACGCCGCCTCCACAAGTGTCGTCGTGCTGAGTATCAAGAACAAAGAACTATAAAGACGTGACGATTCAAGCCAACTTGTTTATTATTATTAGTTTTTCGATTACTTGATTTTTTACATATAATATTATTTTGTTTGTTTAAAGTTATAATATATGTATACATATAATTTATATAAGTAATTTTATTTATTTTTATTATAATTATATATAATAAAAATTTTATTATGTAATTATATATTTATTATATTTGATAAAATATATTCTATTTGATCATAATCATCGGTCTAGTCAAGTTCGGTATACCGCAGTATTTAAATGATCTTTGATTTAGCCTATGTCTCCTTTAAGCCCGGTTTGCTTTGAGATTTCAACGAATTGATCTTGAGTAAGTAAGAAACGGCCGCACTTATTTAACAATTTTAGTGAAGGCTCCAACTGGATTTGAAGACCCTTTAGAGTGCTTCTGAGACCCATATATATTCACATTTCATACTTGTACATGTCATTGTGTTTTGCTTCTATATGATGAGACTTTAACATCTGATTTGGTATAAAACCACAGAAACTAGAGGATTAGAACAGCCATATGAATGTTTCACCATTTGAACAAGGAAATATGAAACCCAAAAACTTCAAATTGAATCCCAAACAAAAATTAGGATTTACATGATTAAATATAAATTAATTGACGGAGATGGTGATGTAGAAGAGGTCAATATAGGGCCATGAGCACAGTAACCATGTCTCAAGAATATTTGACGTTTGAGAATCGCTTGTTGTCTAATTAAATTGATTGTGGAACCGGTTTAAGTGAAACTGGTCCCAATTCAATTCAATCCGTCTTAATATAAGTTCTAGAATATCCATTGAAACTTGTTACGCGTTCAAACTGAACTAGTTTTTTCCATTATAAACCGATTTTAATCTGAACCAATTTGCACCAGTCCAGTTTTGACGTTCTTTGACTTGTTCCTTACCTGTTCTGAACAAATCCCCTTAATTAATAATTACAAAGCAAGTAACCAAGTTATTCCTCTAAAATATAAATAAATAAACTACTTATAGTCAATTACAACTTTTTTTTCATATACTACAAACATTTCTGAATAGTCAAAGTTGGACGTTTTCTCACTCTGGCCCATGAAAATAATATTCAACATTTCAACTATCCAATTAGGTAAGCAATGACCTGGACTTTGTCAACAAACAACCACATTTCTTAATATAGGAAAGAACAACAATTTCTTCACTTGCTTGCTTTGGTTTGAAACCTACATTTCTTGATCATGGGAGATCATGCAGCTGTTTCGACCCTTGTGAGGGACGTGTCGAGGAGACTGACTTCTGCAGCTATCCAAGAGTTCAGTCTACTTTGGGGATTCAAAGACGATATTTTGGCGCTCAAGGATGGTTTTGATCACATTGAAGCTGTTCTTCAAGATGCAGCAGAGAAACACAGTAAAGAGAAGGTTGTAGAGTTATGGCTTAAGGGGGTAAGATCAGCGTCGTTGGAATTAGAAGATGTGTTGGACAAGATCTCAACTGAAGCTATGATACAACGTCTACACAAAGAAACGGGCATCGTAAAAACGGTAAGCGCCTTCTTCTCCTCCGATCATAATCCACTTACGTTCCAAATTAGGATTGCTTACGAAGTTAAAGCCATAAGAAAGAAAATAGATGTCATTGCATCCAAGAGAATTGAGTTGAAATTGACCGCTTTAGGTGCTGTAAGTCATGTAGATGTGGGAGTTGAAGTTGAGATGCCAGATAGGGAAACTAGCTCGCGTATACATTCATCGATTATGATTGGAAGAAGTGATGATATGAAGATGGTAATTGAAAAGATATGTAACAAAGATATGGGAAAACAAGGCGAAGATAAGATTCGAGTGTATGGTATATGGGGTGTGGGAGGTGTAGGAAAGACTACTTTAGCTCACTTAGTCTATAACCATGAAAGGGTGAATCGATATTTCGAGTTAAAAATCTTTGTGCGTGTCTCTAAGTTCCACATTAATGATACAATAAAAAGATTATTGAATCTATAAATAAACATGAGTGTGGACTTGATCAGCTAGATATGTTGCAAGAGTCCCTTCAAAGCAAGTTAAGGGGAAAGAAATTTTTAATTGTACTAGATGAAGTTTGTGTCGAAGAAAGTGAAAAGAATCAATGGGACCAATTAAGTGAAACGTTAAGCTGTGGCGCAGAAGGAAGCGTTGTTGTGATCACAACACGATCTCAGACAACTACCCAAATGATGGCTAAGGTCCGTGATTTACAACATAAGCTAGGACGTTTATCAGAAGATGACTCGTGGACATTATTCGAAAAGCTTGCATTTGCAAAAGGAAGAAAGGGGGATGATATAAGTGAGCTAGAGCCTATTGGAAGGGAAATAGTTAAAATGTGTGAAGGACTGCCTTTGGCAGTGAAGACTTTGGGTGGCTTGATGTGGTCAAAAAGTAGTGCACGCGACTGGCAACGTGTGAAAGACAACAACATATGGGAGTTGCAAGAGAATAACATCTTGCCTGCTTTGAAGTTAAGCTACGATAACTTGCTTCCACATGTAAAGAGATGTTTTGCTTATTGTTGTTTGTTTCCAAAGGCTATGATATGGAAAAGGATGTATTGATTCCGTTATGGTTGTCAAACGGTTTCATTCCACCTCGTGGAGAAACAAGCTTGTATGTGCTTGGGGAAGAAGTTTTTGATTGTTTGGTTTGGAGGTCCTTCATTTTTAAGGTTAAGATCTTCTCGGGTGATAGATATATAATACATGATTTGATGCATGACATGGCACGAGATGTGATGGGAGATGATTGTTTAGTTATAGACTCCGATAAGGACGTTATCATCCCAAATGAGGTGCTTCATTTGAGCTCATCATGTCCAGGTTCTCTCTTTTCACCTCAAGATTTGGGAAAGTTAACATCGTTAAGGTCTCTATTCATGTTCGGAAAGATGAATGAAGGTAGCATTAGCCAAATTTCTAACCACGTGTATTTAAGGGTAATATACTTGCATAGTATTCGGTTAAATATATTGCCTGAATCAATTTGCAAACTGAAGCATCTGAAATACTTGAACTTATCAAAATCGAGTATAGAAGGTTTGCCTGAATCGATTAAATATCTCCAAAACTTGCAAGTGCTACTTTTGTATTCTTGCAAGAACTTGCATAAATTGCCGGAATCAATTTGCAAACTCCAACATCTGACATACATGAACTTATCCCACTCAAGTATAGAAGTTCTACCAGAGTCAATTATTCATCTACAGAACTTGCAAGTGTTGCTTTTGGATTCTTGTTTGAGCCTGCGTAAGTTACCCGAGGGCCTAAGAAACATGAAGAGTCTTCAATGCTTGGACATCAATAGGTGTTATTCACTCATGCATTTGCCATTAGGAATCAAAGAACTAACTAGTCTCCGAATACTTCCACTATTTCGCCTTGGTAACATGAGTGGGGCGAAAATTGGAGAACTAGGGATCTAAATCTTCTCGAGAGGGAATTGGAGATAGTACCACTTGAGAGTGTTGGAGGTTTTAGTGAGGCCAAGAGTGCTAATCTCAAAGGCAAAAGAAATCTGCAGATTTTATTCCTACGTTGGTCGGGCATTCGTATGACAGAAACTATGAAAGGAAGTACTAGAGTTGCACATGATGAAGAGGTTCTTGAGGGACTTGAACCAAATCCAAGCCTCAAGGAGTTGAAAATATTTTATCATATGGGAAAGACTATTTCTCCAAGTTGGATGGTCAATTTGAGAAATTTGGTTGAACTAAGTTTTTATCAGTGCAAGAACTGTGAGCATATTCCACTGCTTGGGCGATTACCCAATCTTAGGGTCATTAACCTGTCATGCATGGATTCTTTCAAGTGTTTTCATGATGACAAGGAAGACATTGGAGACACGAGCGATATGTTTAGTTGTTTACAAAAACTAGACATTTACAACTGTCCGAATTTGGTTTCCTTTCCAAGTAATCTTCCAAACTCGAGGTACTAAGATTGGTAGAGTGTGACGGATTACTTTCTCTACCAAATGAGATTCAAAGTTTCAAGGATTTGAATAAACTTGTGATATGCAAATGTAAACATCTAAGCAAAAGGTGCGAAAAGGATATCGGTGTAGAGTGGCCTAAAATTTCTCATATTCCCAATATATACCAGAACTGAATCTGCATGGTAACATCAACTCTCTTTCTTTCTTTCTTTTTTTTTGTTGTAATAATCTCCTCAGGATGGTTGAATTGTCATTTGATTTTGATGTTTTAATTTCTTAAATATCAATATATAATATAATTATTACAAATAGAACAAGGAGGTAGAGTTGTAACCCATGTTGTAGGTGGCATCGATATTTTGTCCGTTCTGAAGAATGCTTGATTTTAAATATAACAACAGCCACCATACCCACTAAAATCCACACGAGGGTAGGATTTTAGGCAAACCATAACTCTATCTCAGATAATGGGAGTGTTGGAATAAGTTTAGCATGTATAAATTAGTATTAATTGTATATAATTAAGGATTAATGTCCCGTGTATTATTGTATTAGTTAGTATGGGTCGAATGGGTCAAAGTAAATAAGTCCGGGTCATTAGACAGTTATATGGCGGGAAATAAACCGCCTTTAACCGCCATTTGTAACTACTATTAGAATGGGGTATAAGTACACATTCACGTATTGTTATGTATGCATATTTGAAAAACAACTTTGTGTTCTTTCTCTCGTATAGAACAAACGTGCAGTAGACAAGATTGTATTTGTGTGTGTGGTTTGTTTCATCGCTCAACATAGTTTAGACCCCATATCTAAACTAGAAAACTCATACCTTAAGCCAAAAATCTATCTTTCATTTCTCATTCTGATTTTCTCATTCCAATTTCCAAATTCTGAATCCAGAGACACCGTTAAATGATATAAAAATAAATAACACATGCTTTTTCACTCCCTAATATTTGATGAGATTAAAACATTTAATTTGATTGAAAAAAACCATAGAAACTGCAGGAATTTCAATAAGGTAAAACTCATCTGAATGTTTCAACATGTAAACAAGAAAAAATGAAACTGAATCACTTCAAATTGAAATCCAAAATAATTTAAGATTTACATAAACTTACAGGTCAATTATTTGATGGAGTTGTTGGTGTTGAGGAGGTCAATGGTGGGTCCTTACGGAACTCCTTGACCACTGCAGCAAGTGCCTCAGGGTTCAAACCAAGGTCACATAGGGCAATGAGCACAGAAAGGGTGTGGCGGTCTAACCCTGTCTCGAGAATATTTGACATTTGGAAAACTAACTCTAGTGATTCCTTTGCAGTTTGTGCAGCATCTTGATCCATGAGTCAACCTAAACTATCAAACATGATAAATTCAACTAGATAAGTCAAAAGGATCTCAATTTGAAAATGAAATAAAGTAAAAAGGCTGTAAATGAACATAATACACAGTTAAAACATTGCTGGTCTCCCTCTGTTACAAATGAAGAATCAAAGTATGATTTTTAGTTTTTACCAGAGACAATATACAAACTAATCTAAATGCAGATGATATCTCAATTTATTATATGTTTGTATGCTAACTTTTTTAATCTAGAAGAAAATCAAAATAGTAAAATGGTTATTCAAATAGATTACTAACATAAATTAGCAAAATTAGTTTATTTGCAGTGTTGATAAGCAAAAGTATACAATTCAACCCATGGTTTGTAGTATTGTCTAGCAATTCCCTATAGCATAGCTTGAATGATTGTTTTAAACTTCTATAGTAAATCAGTATTACTCGTAGGTCTCATCTTCATTTTAACGAGCATGAGGCCCTCGGAGGCGTTTAGTTTCCGAGACAGTACAATAAACTACTTTAAATGGGTTCAGATTGAAACAAACTGTTTCAGAAAAAGAGTATCAAATGACTTAGAATAAAAATTAGAGCAACGATATTTAGAAATCACAACGTGCTATCCTAGAAACAAAAAGAATCACCAGATACAACTACAAGTTCATTAATTGCTACATGTTGAAAACATTTGAGGATGCAAATATTATTTTCAGGTAGTAAACAAGGTTATGTGAGTTAATTTGTACCATAATATAATTTCTAGAACTAATATGAAGAAAAACTATGATTAAACAAACCAATTCGAACAATGAGATCTCAAAGAGGTACCATATTGTGATTTTGCATATACACAATACAGATTCATGTACAAATCATTTATAGCTGGTGAAACAGCACATACAATTATTTATCGTTTTCTTCAGTCACGAACAACAAGTCAATTAACAAAAGGCGCAAATCAATTGATGTTACAGAAAGTGAGCATAATGAAGCTTAACCTAATTAGCGAATGATGAAAGAAATTAGTGCACAAAGAAGCTTAATCTAACCTGATTAATGAAGGAGAATATAAAATGATTCGACAGCAAGAAGATAACGTGTGAGACACCGATCGCCGGTGATCGCCGGTGATCGGTGAAGTGTTAGGTATGGTGGAGAACCGTTGTTTTCATCTTCTTTCTTTAATCCATTTTGGGCCAATTCTGTTTGTGTGCTAATTGACCCATTTTAGATCATTGGGTAGCCCTAATTAGCCCAATTTTGATATTAATAAACAGCCCAAACTCAATTTCTCAAAATATTGAAAAATGTTAAATTTCTCAAAATATTGAAAAATGTTAAGGTGGGAATAATGGTTATGGTTTTTACTTTTTAGAATGAGGGCCATAGCATAACAAAAGAACACTAGCGACTAGCAAGGACCTTGTAAGAGTATAAAATTATAATATAGAGAGTTAAGTTTGATTTTATGTCATAAGGTTGGACAAAATAACATTTTTTCTTTGAAATATAAAAACACTAATTTACTTTCAAAAGTTTCTAAGTCGTTTCAATTTCAGTCCAAAAGTTTTATTAGTTGTTTCAATTTTAATTCAATATAATAAACTTTTAAATTGAAATTGAAACAACTTATAGGTAAGTTGATGTTATGGATTTTTTAAAGGAAAATTATTAGTTTTTGTCAAACATTAAGAAGCAAAATTGATATCAACTCTAATATAGAAAATAAACAAGGAGAGGAAGAATGGTTATGTAAGAAAATATGTCTTCTAACAATACCAGGTCTTATTACTGTTTTATTTAAGTCATTTATCTTTTTTAACATTATGAATCACTCAATTTTTACTGTTGAATGTGAATTTTTTATAATTTTTTTATAATTGTTAAAAGGGTTTTAAGAGTAATCGTTTTAAATAGAGAACATATGAAACTTGTTAATATTTAATGATTATTTGGTTTCAAGATGAACTTGAAGTAGGAGTTAATTGTGAAGGGAAATCTTCTATAAATAATAATCAAATTTCATAATATTTTTATTTAAATCTACTTGAAATTAAAATAATAATTCTATATATGTTTCGTTTAAGTCGTATAATTTAAAAATATGGACATTTGTAAAACAATGAAACAATACTTAAAATTAAATGGTTTTTATAATTAGAAAAAAAGTTCGCCTGCTTTATCGAGATTTATAAAAACTTAGTTTTGTGTTACTTTAAAAGATTAATAAGATGTGTCGGTGTTATTATGTTAAAGTATGAGACTTCGACTTAAACCTAACATTCCTGGCGATTGAAAATTAGTCAGCTAAGCATAGAGATGCAAACGTATCTAACACTTTAAATAATATTTCTGACATAAATATACATAGTAAAAAACACCTAAACAAACAGGCCAACCCGTGAATATATCTACTTGACTCAAGGCCAACGCAATCCATTTAGACTACAAACCTACAAGTTTTACGTTTAGTTCATGCCGTGTTAATGATTCACGCCTATAGTTAAATATACAAGACCGTTGAACTTAGCGTATCCAACCAAAATTGTTTCCGCTTCCCGGTTCAACCGTTTCGACTGGTGTCCGTTCATTTTCCAAACAACTATCTTTGCGCATGTCAGTGGATGAAGTAGAGGCTTCAAAAGCAACCAACCACTCACTACGACAAAATATATAATTTACTGGACCCAAAACTTGAAGGACAAAGCCCTAGCATTACATAAACCCAATTTATTTCCTGTAGAGTGGGCCTGATTGTTTCTCACGAAAATAATATCGCCATCATCTTCAAGGATAATGACATTACTATGCATACTTCTATTGCTACACAAAACCTCCAAACACGTAACATTCTTCATGCATTATTCATTTCTACTCTATAAACTATTAATGTATACAATAATAAATAAGCTTTATATCCGTCACTCGTACTAACTAATATTTTTTGTATTGTCGGAATGAGATAACAACTTTGTATTTGGTTGTCTGAGTAGAGACTTTCGAGAAGGTCACCAATACTTAGATTTCTCTCGATTAAGCATGTTTGAATGTGTAATCTTTCTCACATTCACAACTAATTATCCGCCTAAAAACACATTTTTGATATTTAACTGCATTGACAAACCTGAAAAATTTTACAGTAAGATTAGAATTTTCGGTCTTCATATGTCTATCAAATGGTATATTTTACATGGTCGGGTCACCGAACCTTTATTGTAGAATTAAAGCCGGTAACCAAACTATTTTGGGTTTTTAAATAACATATAGGATTTTCTACTTGATTGGGTTCATATGGATTTTTAAGATAGATCTCAAATTTCAACTTTAGCTTTTTTCTATGCTAGAGATCAAGGGTTCGAAACCTACTCATTTGTAATCCTATATTTTTATGATAGTATATATGCGATTTTCATTTGTGTCATTTATTTTATACGTATACGTCTCCATATATAGAGCCATAGAAGTACATATTGCCTACATCTTACTCTCCAATACTCTATCAATAGCTATGTTATGAGTGAGATTTAGTAGATACATTGTTTTATTAATTAGATGCATGTATTTAATAGATACACAAACATATATGTAAATTCATGTGATACGTCTTTGTTTTGATTTGGCATCACTGGAAACAAATTGTATCAAACAATTTGAATTTTCAGAAGCCCAAAATGACAGTGATGTATTAATATATCGACTTTGTCTTCTGCAATGTATCTGTGAATGAAGATATGGATGGGAGTGGAAGAATGACAGTTT
>CM044003.1:102901986-102954486 GCA_024085815.1 Flaveria linearis
CATGTAGGTAAGAGGTGTAGCTGGGATGAAGTAGTTTGATTTCCGCAGGATCAAAGATCCTGATCTGGTCCGCTTTCTTGTTCTCTACATTCCTGAGCAGCACTAACTCCTTTATTTTCTCAACATATCCACATTCAGTTATAGGAAATGTGTATTGAGTCCCTTCAATGGACTTAATGGCTGTTGTTTTTCTACTGTTGTATCCAACCCTCTTCAAGAATTCATCATCTACTGATTCTGAGGCATTGGACTTAAACCTTTTAAGACCTTTAATTCTCTTCTTATGCTCAACATCTTCTCTTTTAGCCTCAGTAAGCACATCATCCTTGAACTTTGTCTTAAGTTTGTTCAGTATAGTTGAGAAGTCTCTACCTCATGGGTGAATTGGATAATTGCTGATGGTCAGACTTTGCAGGTCTTTGAGATCACTCTCTGGTAAGCACAACACAGAAAATACATCATGGAAGTATTCAATTCTTCCAGATGTTCTTTTAAGGATAGCACAATCCCAGTCTGGATCATATTTCCAGGCCATAATCCTGTTCTCTTCAACAGAGCTAGGAGTTGTGAGGTGGTCTATCAGTTATATCAAGGTGGACTTTTGTTCTGTTATCTCCCTTACTATAGTTCCAAGTGGCCACACTTTCTCTGGAATTACTTCTTTAGGCTCTCTGATCAGTTTATCCTTTTCTTTGTGTTGATCTTTGCTTTCCACCACAACTGGTTCAGCAGCCATTTTGTTATGATGCTCAACAACAGGATTAAGAGCTTCAGTTATGAGTCTGACTCATGTATCAAGCTCAACTTTCATCACATGTTCCATCATTCTTCTAAGCTCTCCAACTAACCTTCCCTTTAACTCATGTGGTTTGTAGTTGTGACCTTGTAACCAGCATGTCATGTTGTATTTGCTTAGCTTAGTTGTGTCACAATGGCCTAACTCTTTCTTTGTCTTTTGAATTGATTGAAAGGTGTTGAATGCTTCATAGTCACAGTTTGGAATCATGAATCTTGCAAGCTCGAACTCTTTTAGCAGATTCTTCATCTCAGTCATGTTTAGCCTTTCAACCATGTCATAAGGGAAACCATGGTTTATGAGTGTCATAAACATGGTTGACTCAGGCCTCTCTTCCATAATGTCTTTAGTTGTTAGAAGATCATCAGCCTTTGAGTCTTTATGGTCTGCTGGAGAGTCCATCCTTGTCAGCTCATTCCATTCATCATCACTATCATTCTCCTCATAAGATATGGTCTTCACAGCAGATAAATCTATTGAAGGAGAGTGTTCAGGAGATGTGGGCTTTGGCTTCTTAGGATAATCTTCCACAATGATTACCTTCTTTTGAATAGCACCCAAATACTTTCTCTTTCGTGAATACAGAATTAAGTGCTTTAAAGCCTCAGAAGATTGTTTTGATTATTTGATAGATGGGGCATCCTTTGATTCCGATGCACATATCTTCATCTTTAGCTGCCCAATCTCTTGATCTTCACCTTTATCAGCTCAGTTTTTGCAGACACATCATCAGTGATTTGCTCCACTTTAGAGATCAGCTTTTCTTTTTCATTCTTCTCATGTTTTACACATTCTTTCAATTCTTGTTCATGTTGAAGCAGAGCATCAATCACTTCATTATTGCTTTGAGCATCTTCTCTGAGTCTTTTCAGTCTAGCTTCTTGCTTCAACAGCTCTTCATCTTTTTCTTTGATGACTCCCTTTAGCTCTTGTATTCTTTGTTTACTTTCATTGGACTTCAGCACCAATTTGTTATACTCAGCCACCAGATAACTCTTGCTCACTGGTATGTCCTTGTCACTCAGATCATCCTCATGATAAGCAACAACATCGACAAAATTGTCTTGTTGTTCTTCTTCTATTGGTTGACCAGCAGTTTGATCATCAAAATTGTCTTTAAGTTAAGGTTGAGACAGTTGCTGAGTATCAATAATTGGAGATATGGGTTCAGTGTGATCTGACAAGACTGTGTTTTGGGAGTTGGAGACTGAGAGTTGTATGGTGCTAGCTTGAGACATTAACTCAGTCTTACCAGAGTGAACTGAGTTCTGAGATTGAGTTATGTGTAAGGGCTCAGTATTGGCACTCTCAGAAATTTGATGTTTAGGTGTATCAGGGATTAGATGCAGAGGGGATAGAGTTTGAATTGGAGAGATTGGCTGAGTGTTTTGTGAGGTTGGAAGTGAAACTGCTGGAGATTCTTATTGTACAGGGGAGATAGGCTGGGTGTTTTGAGTGTCAGATGATAGTAGTTATGGGGAAAGATGAGGTTGAATTGGTGAGATTGGTTCAGTGTTCACACTTGTTGGTGATTGATATGGTGAGGGGAAGTTATATGAGGTGAGTGAGAGGCTTGATCAGAATTTGCAGATGACTCCCTTTGTTCATCTACCCATACCAAGGCTTGTGGTATGTCAGTTTGTGCATCCACTACATATGTGAACATGGGCATATCTTCCCCTTGATATTTCCCACTTATCTTGTTCAGCACAGATCTACCCAGATGGGCTTGCACAAACACATCTCCTTCCCTTGCAAGCCCAGGAAGTTCAGCATTGATGATCAGTTGCAGAAACCTTGGGAACATGTATATCTTGTATGGCCTTTGTACTTTAACATGGTCACACAGACAATTAAAGATGTATTTTTCATAGTTGTATATCCTCCCTTCAAAGATTCCTATGATGCCTGAAGATATGAGCCTAGAAAATCTATCTAGTCCGGACTTTTAGTTAGATATGCACTTGAGATAAGTGTGGCACAGAAACCTGTATGGTTTGCACAATCTTCCTTTCTTGATCTCCCCTTTATTGAAATCTCTATCATATCCCATCAGATAGAACACCTTCTCTAATACTCATTCTCAAACACACCAGGGTGCCCTACTTCTCGATCTCCCAATTCAAGCGACCTTCTAATATTTTTCTCATCAACCCTCAACCTTTCATTGTTGATTTCAGCCACGATAACTTCATGTTCTCCATTCTGTTCCACTCGGGCTGATTCCCAGAAGTCGATAATGTGCGACTGATGGATTACAGGCTCTGCCGTCAGGGCATAGAATAGCCCGGATCGTCGAAGATATCTGATGATATCTCGACATCCTTCTGATGTAGGATCATCATCATTTAGGAATGCGCACACGTTGTGCTCTTTCGCAAACCTATTCGGCATCTTCAATGTAATAGTTTGCGATCAAGATTACGTGTTTGTTTTGAGGTTTTGAGTTTGCATGTTTGAATGTTTATGGATGGGGGAAAAGGAAGTGCGTTTTTTTAGGTCAAAAAATAAAAAGTGCTCTGAAAAAAATTAATGAATTCTTAAATTCAAAACCTCATTTATAAGCAGACACCTTAATTTCATTTATTAATTCTGTTGGGCCCACTTCCTTTTTATCCCTTTCCGTAAACTTCATTTATTCCGGATGTATCACAGCTTCCGCAGAACATCTACAGAACCATAACATCTTCGGATGCTTCCGCTGAACATCTGCGGAACCATAAAATCGGCGGATGTCATAGCATCTTCGGATGCCTTAATTAAAAAATTAAATGCAACATTACTGTTGAGTACATCTTATTCATAGATTACCATTCTATGAACATGAATTATACTTTCAAAGTCATTTGCACATCCGTTAGTTTACCAATTCTACGATTATGCAAAAAGTTACATATTTACTGTTCCTTCTGCTAATGCAGAAATTCACTGTTATTTCTGCGGATGCAGAAATTTTACTGAAACTTCTATGGATATTAAAGTTTCATTAAAACTTTAAATGTATGATTCCTATCAAGTGATAGAATCATTTATTGATGTTGGACCTTGTTGACTTTGTTTGCATGACAATTGAGTACAAGCAAACTTCCTGTATCCTACATCCAAGTTAGTGCTCAAGTTCCGATTCCTTTAAAAATGTTTTAACAGCTTTTTATTGATGTACTTATTGAAGGACAAAAATTAAACAAATGAACTTAAACTATACAAGCATGCATATATATATATAGAGGGATCATACGATAACACTAGGCTTCTTCTGATGTTGATTCTGATTGTAAGTATATAGATCCACTTGAATTCATACAAGAGTAATGTATCAACTTAGGCATGCAGATTATCATGTTTTGAAGTTTGTTAATAAGTAACTATCATGTGCTCCACATTCAATTCTCATTATAGTTTGTCCTCCGTTGGTGAGTCAAATCATCACTTTTTCACACTTAGAGACTATGTACATTAAGTTATAAGATCTATCTTGAGATAGAATTATAGTCTCATTAATGCTTTGATGTTTAAGCTCTTTAAGATAATATATAGTTGATCACAAATGATTCTTTTGAGAGCTGAGATATGATCCTCATAAAGTCACCAGGTCTTTACTTTCGTAAAACAGAGGTGCTTTTATCCCAGGTCTTTGTTTACACAAAAGAGAGGGAGAATGAAGATCATACTCTTTAATCATATACCCAGGTCTTTGTTCACACAAAACAGAGGGAATATGACTTTGCAAAGATAGAAGATTATAAAGTGTTTACATAGTGTGCTTGGGTGAGTGATTTGATCACATCAGGATAAGACTTACCTGCTTGATCCTCAAAATAGAGTTCCCACAGACAGTCACCTTTTTCATTATGTTTGGCATGCTCTTAGTGTAGTTTCCACTCAAGATGAACCTACTCACATATCAAAATGTTTTAAATCAGTTTAAAGTTTAATGATGCTGATGAAGTAAACCAAGACATAGTGTACTATCATTTCCCATACACATGTCATGCAGAAACAAACACAGAAATAAAAGGATAGTCACATGCTTTTCTTTGTTGATGAAAAATTAATCTAAGTTAATCATACCCAAAGACTCAATTAGAAAGTTAAATCTAACTGAATCAAAGGCTTTAGTGAATAAATTAGCAAGCTGATTTGTTGTATCCACTTTGATTAGCTTGATCAACCCTTTTTCTGAGCAATCCCTTAGAAAATGATATCTGATTTCAATATGCTTTGTTTTGCTATGTTGAATTGGGTTAGCAGTTATAAACAAAGCAGCTGAATTATCAATATGAATTGATGTTTAAAGGAAATGTAACCATAATCAAGTAATTGGTTGCAGTACTTGAGAGCAACCAGCTGAAGCAGCTATGTACTCAGCCTCAGCTGTGGATACAGACACATTGGTTTGCTTCTTACACTGCCATGAAACAAGCCTTGGTCCTAGAAATTGACATCCACCTGTTGTGGGTTTTCTGTTGTTGTTGCATCCTCCAAAATCACTATCTGAGTACGAATAAAGACTGAAGTCTCCATCTTTTAGATACCATAGGCCTAGAGCTGGTTTTCCTTTCAGATATCTAAAAATTCTCTTGACAATAATCAGATGAGACTCCTTTGGATCAGATTGGTACCTGGCACAAACACACACAGCAAACATTATGTCAGGCCTACTTCCAGTTAAATACATTAAGGATCTGATCATAGATCTATACAATCTCTGATCAACAGATTTTTCAGCAGGGTCAGGCATAATCTTGTCTATTGTTGAAGCAGGTGTTTTGCATGAAGATGTATCAACAAGATTGTACTTTTTCAATGTCTAATGTATGTACTTTTCTTGATTGATAAAAATTCCATCTGTTTTCTGATAAACTTGTAAGCCAAGGAAGAACGTCAATTCTCTCATGGAGCTCATCTGAAACTCAGATTTCATTAACTCTTCAAAACTCTGACAAAGCTTCTTATTGGTAGATCCAAATATGATGTCATTTACATATATTTGAACCACCAAAAAGGTCTTAATGTTCTTGTTTGAGAAAGAGAGTCTGATCAATAGTCCTTCTTTTATAGTCATGCTTCAGCAAGAAAGATGATAATGTTTCATACCACTTTCTTGGTGCCTGATGAAGTTCATACAAAGCTTTGTCTACCTTGTAGACTCTATGTGGGTAGTCTGGATCCTCAAAGCCAAGGGGTTAAGCCACATAGACTTCTTCATCAATTTTTCAATAAATGAAAGCACACTTAACATCCATTTGATACACAGTGAACTTCTTGAATGAAGCATAAGCTAGAAAGGCCCTGATTGCTTTAATTCTTGCAACTGAAGCAAAGACTTCATCATAGTCTATTTCTTCTTCTTGAGTATATCCTTGAGCAATCAGTCTAGCCTTGTTTATCATAATTATACCTCTGTCATCCAGCTTGTTTTTGAAAAGCCACCTTGTTCCAATTGGATGCTAACCTTCAGGCAAGTCTACAAGATTCCAGACCTTTTATTTTCTGAATTGTTATAGTTCTTCTTGCATAGCTTCAATCCAGATATTGTCCTTTAGAGCAGCTGTTGTTTGCAAGAACAACTTGAGATAAGAAGCAAGTGAACAAGCAAATGTTTGTCACTCCCCCTTTGCTTCTGGTAGTTATTGCATTCAGGTCTCCTATTATATTATCTGATGCATGAGACTTATGAATTCTGGTTGTTGAAATAGTATCAACTAGGATGGTTGATTCTAAATTCGTCAAATCCATTAGAGTAGAGGGATTCGCTGTGATGTTGAGTCTATGAAGTAGTCAAAGTGTTCTTCAGGTTCAACGGAATCAGCTTGAACTTCAGCTACATCATGGTATTCTTCCGCAGGAATTTCTACGTAGGCGTTTTGTTCTTCCGTAGGAGTTACAGCAACATCTACGGATTGAGTTTGTTGATCTGCTGATAAGTTTTTTGATTCAAACATCCTCTCCACCCCTAGGAGCATCGGTTGAAGCATTATTTACATCTACAGATAAAGGATGATCATCTGCGGATGTATGTTCATGAACTGCGGATGAAGGATTTGCTTCTCTGGATGTATCTTCATTCTGCTGACTTGTCAGATTATTTGATTCTTGCTGCAGGATATTTGGAGGTTGTGGCCTTGAAGGATCAGCTGATAGTGACACTTCATTCAAACTTGAGGAACAAATGGATAGCATGTATTAGCAGAACCTGCATTGATTAAATATCCAGTCTTAAATAGCTCTGTTAATGCATCTATATCAAATAACCAAGATGATCCTTTTACAGTTGTTGTAAAAATGGATTCATCAAAAGAATCATTAGGGGTTTCTCAATAATGTTATGTTCTGAAATGTAAATCCTATATGATTTAGATGTGGATGAATATCCAACAAAGAAACCATCATTGGCTTTTTCAGAAAATTTTCCCAATTGTTCTTTATTGTTTAACACAGATGCATGACACCCAAAAGCTCTAAGATATCATATAAAAGGTTTTCTTTTGAATAAGAGCTCATAAGGAGTTTTATTATATTCTTTGACAATTAAAGTCCTGTTTTGAACATTGCATGCTATTTCATAGCTTCTGTCTAGAATGTGATGGGCAACTGAGAGTCAGCTAGCATTGTTCCAGCTCCTTTTACACAATCTGCTTCCAACTTTCAGGCAATGTATGGAGCATCTTCTTGTTTAGTTTCTCAATAGTATATTTCAACTCCAAGATATTCATCTCAGTGACAAGTTGCATGAATCTGTGGAGTTGTTGAGGAATTGATTCACCCTCAATATGATGAAAGGTTTCATATTGTGATCTGAGGGTGTCTTTCCTGATGCTTCTGGTCTCATCACTCCCTTCACAGAGAGTGTGAAGTATCTTCCACAAATAATTTGCTATTTTGTAATTCTCACACCTGATCAATATCTTTTTAGTCAAAGCCATATTAAGCAAACTATATGCTTTAATATCAACTTTAATATGCTTTAATATCAACTTTAACCTTTTTGACATCATCAGGTGATAGATCTTTTGTGCTGATTTATTGATTCTTATCATTATAATCCGGCCCAAGAGTGGGTGGAATATAAGGACCTTCAGTGATGGACTCCCACAAGTCAGAATCAGTATAGTTCACATGATTCCTGAACTTGATTTTCCAGGATTTAAAATCAGCTTTTGTTTCCAACTTTGATGGTTGATATGATCCATCAAAAGTATTTATTTTTTAATTAAATATTATGAATTTAAATCTGAATGTTAAAGTAGACAAATCTATCAAAGACTCAGATCTAGTATTCAATTGATGTGAATATAGATCTAAATCAATCAAGCAATGAGATAATGCTTGCTGAATGATAAGTCACTGAATTAATTGTTTAAAAGATAATTAAATAATTTTAATATTGATAGATCAATTGATCTAAATCAATGAGCACTTGGCTCTGATACCACCTGTAAATCCAAGGATCTCAATTCAGGAATTATCACTATTAAAATAGCGATAAGTTAATGAGTGCGGAATAATCATTAATTGCTGTTTAATTGTTTTAAATGTTAACTGAAGAACACAATCACAAAAGCACAGTAAATACGAACACAATAATTGATTCAAATGTATTTCATTAATATTGAGTAATGATTACAAAAGAATAATTATAAAACTATGAACAATGATTTCTTCAATCGAATTGATGTTGTTGTTGATGTGACGACGGCTAGGGTTGCATAATTATGTGATAATCGACAGCCGTAATATTGCTAAAATTGTGTTTATGGAGATGTGAAACCTAGGACTCATATTTATAGGCACTTTGAGTCAGTTAAGGAAATATCGGATCTCTTGGATTTGAAATTGACGTTGACTTGTTGACTTGTTGAATTTTTGACAATTTCATACAAGTGCCTTCGTCTTCCGTAGGAAACTTGTCTTCCGCAGGAGTTCTTGTTCTTCCGTAGGAAACTTGTCTTCTGCAGGAGTTCTTGTTCTTCCGTAGGAAACTTGCCTTCCGTAGGAATCTTCATTTCAAAATAATCCTTGGGTGATGTTGTTCATCCACAGGCATAAAAGATGTCTTGTAAGAAACATATCTGCGAATTGCCATTATTGTTCATCCGTAGATGTTTCTTACACTTAGCCGATTTCAGAAATTCACCAAGTATATTGTTTCTCTGTCATCATACAAAAAGCAACACATATATTATATGGGTTAACCTATATACTTATTGCATATACATATATACTTATAATCAGTTACAATAATTTATTACAAGAATTTATTAAAGTTCTAAGTCTATAAAAAATGATCTAGACCTATTTTTTCTAGATCTAACACATATATATGTATATATGTGTATATACGTATATGTATATATAACACACACACATATATATGTATATATATATCTATATACATATATATGTATATACATATATATAACATATATATGTATATACACCTATATATATGTATATATACATATATATATACACACATATATACATATATATACATATATATACACACACACATATATATATAATATATATTATATCTTATCCGGGTCGGTTTGGTTAAATATTTATATCAAAATGTAGATAAAAATAAGCCCGTCACAACAATGTGTTTGGAATTTTATAAAATATTATATTTTAAAAGTTATAAAAGAAATGTAAAAAATTTTAAAATTAATTATAATATTAACATAAGAAAATACTAAATAATAAAACATTCAATAAGTGGAAAAGAACATATGAAGCGAGAAATCAAAAGACGCTTAAGTTCAACAAAGGAAGCACAGTATTATGCATAAGAGTCTGTACTCTTTGCTAACTTGATTCTCACTATGACACTTTAATGAATGTCCACACATATATGTATGTATGAATGTATGCAAGTATGTAAAGGCCGCGCGATTCGAGGACAAAATGATTTTTATTTAATTTTTTTTAGTTCATTATGGTTTTTAATAAATAGCTAATTTGGTCAATTTACAAAAATCAAGTAGAAAACTAGACGGTGATAGTTCCAAAGATTAATATGACAAGAAATGAAAATGACTTTAAAAATGGCTTAAGTACGGGAGCCAAGAATTTCTCCAAGCTATAGAAACAAAAACTGCTACTTTTTTAAAAAAAAAATTGTTTGAACTCTCTACAAGATAAATTCCATCACTTGTGCAAATAGGATTAAGGGGAGAGGGAATGCATAGAGCACATGACAACACCTCCTATGTGATACAAGAGAGATTGTTAGAGATGGGGTAGGGGAGAAAGATGACTCCTTCCTCCCGAAGACAACCGGATAAAATTAGTTAACATATGTTTTCATGATTTACACCTGTAATGTCATCTAGGCGTGTGCATGGATCGATTTATTTCAATTTTAACCTTAAATTGAAACCAAAAACCGATATTTTGGTTTTTGAATTTTTAAAATCGTTCAGTTTGGGTTTTCTCAGTTTTTAGTTTTTGGTTTTACTTTGGTATCTGTTTGGTTTTTTTCTTTTTTTATTTTTACCATTTGGGTTTCAAAATTTTGGTCAAAAAAAATTTCTCCATAATAATAAATTTGAGTAGAAACTGTAGGCTAGAGGCAGATGTATTAAGAGGGTAGCGGTAGCTCAGGCTACCCCTGAACTCTCGTTCCGAAATGTAATTCTTTTGTTTTTTTAATCGTATATGTATCGGGATATCACTGAGTAAAAACTAGAATACCCCTCACATATAAATAAAAAATAAAAAACCCAAATTAATATTTGATTAAAAGCCCAAATAAAAGTAAGATTAAAATTTTATTCAATTAAAAACCCAATTCTCTATCAATTATATTATCTATCTATATGTATAAAAATATACTTTTAGCGACAATAAATTAGTTTATCTTTTAAGTTTGTTCACTAAAGTTTGTTTCTATATAATTAGATTACCTCCATTATATATATATAGTAGTAGTGTATATACATTATACACATGTGTTTTAATAATATTCAATACCAAGTTCACACAACTCAATAGTCAATAACCCATGGTGAAGTCGTGCTTATTTTTATCTATGTTTTTGTTATATATTTTATGTAAGACTGAGTCGGGTCAAACAAGATACGTTTTTTACTTTAAAATTTTAAAGAAAACGGGTCAAAATTAGCTAAGGATTAAGTTAATTTGTCTCATTGAACGACGAGAATCATCTCAGCGCCAATTTCAGCAGTTAATCGGTCCTAAATCTTCTCCAGCGATTCTCTTTCATGTAAAACGTGGTCCAACATCCCTAATAACTTAATTGCCTATGTGCAACTTGTTAAGCAATAAATAATATATTACGTAAGTTACAAAGTACAAATTATTAATATATATTACAAGTTTTATCGGATACACGTCAAATGTGAGTCTGAAATCGCTGAAGAAGCACATTTTGTACTAAAACAAAATAAATGCCATTAGTGTGTGCAGTGAACATATGTAAATTGCATGGAAAACTGGCATGCATCATGCATGACATTCCAATGATTACTACAACTGCATGCCATGTCATGCACATTCACATGCATATGTATACCATCTCATCGTGCTCATCACTCCTAATCACCTCACTTTCTTCCCCACTCTCAACTTTCATACGCGTGATTTCACGCACTGTCAAATTTTAGCGTTACTAGGAAAAATATATCTTTGTTTTTTAAATAGTCAGGGGTGGTGACTGGTGAGGGTGTTTCTATTCAGAAGTATCCAAAATTAAATCAGAAAAGGCACTAGACATGCATCAACTAATGGTTTTTAATTTAAGTGATTAAAGTGAGCTAACTTAAGATTTTATAAAAATAGGTGAAGGTTTTAAATTCAAATCTCACCTGTGATAAAAAATAAAAAGAGCAACTCTAGATGGTTGGGTTAATAGGTTTTCTCATCTAATATGAGTTTACTCCTGATGGTGATCTCAAATTTCATACTTGAGTAATTGAGATGATCGGGGGTGTCATTGGTGTTAAAAATAAAATATTCTTCGAATCATGCATGACATCATTTCCCACTTTAACCAAGATTGAGTCAATCCTAGACATCTTGCATGTTATATAGAAGAACTAAAAGTGGCAGACAAGCATGGATGTAATGATGGTGTACATGTTAGGTGGAAGAATTGGTAAGTTAAAGTTGGTGTTATTTTATATATATGTTGTCCGTTTCTTTTGTTTCCTTTTATTTTCCTGAATGTAAGTTGAACTATATATAGCTTTGTATGTTATTGAATGAAAAGATGAACTCACTGATTAGTATTGAAACAAGTTTCATTTTCTTTATCTATTTGAGTTAGAGTGTATAGTGAGGAATGAGGGTTATCAATTCTTAACATGGTATCAGAGCAGTGTTTCTGATCCTTGGAACAATTTGCTCATCAAAGAAATTCCAAATAAAAACCCAAAATCCAAATTCCAAACTCAAACCAAGCAACCATGTCTGGAGACGACAACTCGGGTTCCGATTTATCAATCCAACTAGCCAACTTTTTCAAGAATGGCCTCAACATCCAACCCCAAAACCCAAAGTTATCCGACAACCTACAAATCAATCTCAAACTTAATGGTCAAAATTTCGCTTTATGGACTCGAATGATTCGAGTCGCCATAGGCGGAAAATCAAAGAATCTATTAAAACACTTAACCTCTGACCCTCCAGATCCAAGCGATGAAAGTTTCGAGCAGTGGGAACAAGAAGACTTGATCGTGTTTTCATGGCTAATACAGAACATTGAACCAGAAATTGCCGGCAACCTAACCGAGTTTCCCACGACGAAATCACTATGGGATGCTCTGGTGGTCACCTACAGCAGTGGAAGAGACAAGTTGCAGACATTCAACCTTCACGTCAAAGCTAACAACATCAAACAGAATGAAGACTCTCTTGAAAACTTCTGGATTACACTACAGGGGATATGGGGTGAAATTGACCGAATCGATCCGAATCCCATGAAGTGTCCGGAAGACATCCAAACATACTCAAAAATCAGGTCAGAACAGAAACTTTTTCAATTCCTAAATGCCCTAGACCAAAAATATGATCCTATAAAGCGAGAAATCCTCCGGTGGGAGCCTTTACCATCAGTAGAGACGGCCTATGCTGCTGTTAGGAAAGAAACCGCCCACCAAACTATTCTAGGAGCGGCTCCTAGTGATACACAAGGCATTGGAGTTGGGTTATTAGCCACCGAATCTGACGGGTTAGGCCTCGCAACCAAAGGATATTGCAGGACAGAAAAGAAGAACGGAACACCAATTAGAAAAGATAAATCGCACCTCAAGTGCACCCACTGTGATATGAGGGGACACACCAAAGAGGAGTGCTTTAGAATCGTGGGGTTCCCTGACTGGTGGAGTGACAACCACAAAACTAAGAACCCTAATCAAGAAGGGAAGGTTGTCATTGCCATAGGCAACAATAGTGCTACTAGCAACGACATCGCCGAGAAGGTTGGTGGTGGTGAAGCTTCCGAAGGAAATATTTGGACCTGGCACTGAGTGCTGAGAGGCGAATCGCCTTAAAAAGAAAAAAACAATTAAAAAAAAACAAAATCCTTTTTAAAACATAATTAAAATTTTTTTCTAAAACCAAAAAATCCAAAAACCAAATTCTCAAAACAAAACAGAACCTTTAAAAAAAATTTCCTCAAAACCAAATCCAAAACGAAAACCATTTTAACTTGAATTTTGGCGATCCCACTAAAAAATATAAAAAAAAAACGTTTCCGCTAAAACAAAAAATCAAAGCTCAAAAAAAAAAAAAAAATCAAAACCAAAATCAAAACGAATGCCAAAACCCAAATGGCCAGGTTGAATTTTTCAACTTGAGGGGAAACCGAAACCAAAAACAAAACCAAAACCAATTCAAGTTAAACTCAAAACCCAAAATAGGCTGCCATGTCAAGGAGACGGTAGCCAAACCAAAAACCAAACAAAATCAAAACCAATTCAAGTTGAATCGTGGATATCCCACTATTCAACTTGAGGGGGAGTGTTAAAAATAAAATATTCTTTGAATCATGCATGACATCATTTCCCACTTTAACCAAGATTGAGTCAATCCTAAACATCTTGCATGTTATATGGAAGAACTAAAAGTGGCAGACAAGCATGGATGTAATGATGGTGTACATGTTAGGTGGAAGAATTGGTAAGTTAAAGTTGGTATTATTTTATATATATGTTGTCCGTTTCTTTTGTTTCCTTTTGTTTTCCTGAATGTAAGTTGAACTATATATAGCTTTGTATGTTATTGAATGAAAAGATGAACTCACTGATTAATATTGAAACAAGTTTCATTTTCTTTTTCTATTTGAGTTAGAGTGTATAGTGAGGAATGAGGTCATCAATTCTTAACAATTGGTCCGTTAGTGGTTCACCTAACCGTTCAAAAAAGAAAACCTAGACCTGCATCACTTGAACACCTGCGTCATCTCAATGATCAAAAATGCAATGACGGAGTTTGAACAAATATATAAGAAGGTTGAAATCACGGGTTTCATAAATTTCTTTTCTATTACTAAATTAAGTAGGCCGGATTCAATTTGATAACCAAACCATTAAAGTTCCGTAATTAACCATGATTTCTCATAGTTTTGTTTATATCTCTTGTTTATGTTTTTAATTCTTTCAGTTATTTATTTATTTTTTTCTTTTCAACTAACCGCTAATTCGCCAGGTGTCGAGGGAATGATTAATTTTATAATGTCATATAGTATTAATAATGTGAAGATGTGATCACGAGCTCTTAATCAAACTACGATATGACACATTGACACGCATAAGTCACATTTTTTCTTTCAATTATTTTATCTGTTATTTATTTGTACTCTTTTATTTTTATTCATTTGACTACTATCTTTTTTTTTTTTTTTTTTTTTTTTGAACGGCATTTGACTACTATCTATCTTACTAAGAGAACATGAAGTCATCTGATTCTGCGAAGGTAGTTATTGATACAACCAGATCGAAGTTTTGCCAAGATAACTATATATAAACATAATTTAATAGTATGTGTTTGAATTATATTATTAATTAACAAACATATAGTTCTCTTATTAAAGATCAAAAAACATGATAGGTTTAAATTTGGGGAAAATGATCTGTATAACAATCTTATTTGAGGCCAAGTCATAGGATGCCTCGAGGGTCTTTAATATTTGCCGTCATTTACAGCTATATTATCCAGACGAGCAACACTAATGCAGTTCATGAAGTAGTTCATCTTCGTTTTTCAGACTTCATTTCCAACTCCAATACTAAACAATCAAGTATGATTGTTTTTTATTGTATCACCCACCTTGCAAGCTTTTGTTGTTTAAAGAGGAAATGAGGGTGAAAAAGCATCCTTTAACTTATCTTGATCACCCTAATTATCTAATCAAAATGCAATCGAATCTCAGTAATCTACTTTTCTCTAATAAGAAGTTATTATAATTCGTAAGTTATTAATTTGCATTAACTCGATAACTGTGACTTCTTTATGTTATTGGAGATTTATTATAGATGCAAACTTATTATTATTAGATAGATCATGCAATTATATCTTTATGAACATAATTTAGGGGAAAAAAGATATTGTCATTGAATTCCCTATGCACCCTACGCAACATAAAACCTTTCACATTGCACTTCTATTAATGAATATAATCGCATTTATTTTGTGCAGGTAGATTAATAGGAGTTGGCAAAAGGATATCTCTCAACATTTAAGATATCGTATAATAATATTTTTCTTAGGCAATTAATTAAAACTGATGGATGGGACATTTATAGGTCAAAGCTTATTTACATTGAACTTTCTTTCGTATCGAGACTTTTGACTCCCTCCTAATTATTGGTTTGTTTATTTATTTATTATGTTTTATCATTTCAAGCTGGGTGATAGACTAATAGAGGCATTATCTTTTAATAAAAATATTTAAAGTTTGATTGTAACGTAAGTGACATTAGAAATTGAATCAGTTTAAGAATAGAGTATAATAACATTCATCCTAAAAAAAGAATTTTTTTTCTATTTTGTAAAATATAAAAAGGCTCACATAAAATTAAAAATATAAAATCAACAGAGCCAATCTTCATATTGTGATGACAGTTGGGTCGCACTTATTTACAAATGTATCGTTAATTCGTTATTGTTCGCATGTATATGTTTATTTGGGTAACTACAACAAAATTTTGTATTTATAATAAAAGCGAGTCAAGTAAGAATTTATTTTGTCTTATAACTTTTAATATATAATGTTCTATAAAATTTAAAATGTATCGCTACAATATCTTTATGTTATCTTATGTTTTGCTATGATTCAATACCGAGGTGTGTCAACGATAATACGATTTACTTGATTTCACATATGTAGGGGTGTCATTCGTGTTTTTTAATCGGGTTTCGGGTTCCTCTGGCCGGGTTTCTTGGGTTTTTAAGTGTTGGAAATCAACCCAAAGACCAAACCAAATAAGTAATATATAATCGACTTTCGAGTTTCGATATTCAAGTTTATTCGGATCTGGTTAATTCGTAATCAGGTTAGATTAAATCATTAAGCTTTAAATTATATGTTATCTCAAATGATCAAAATATATGTATGAGATTTAGTATGTGCTATCAATATAGAATTTCCTTTATTATCTTGTTGCAAAAGTATTCTCATATTTACGTTTATTTTATTATGCATTTTCAAATGAAGGACATTATATTTTGATTATCCTTAAAGTTTATATAATAAAATTGAATCATAACAATGAAATATAAAGTTTAAAAAAATCACCTTTTAAATCTTGTACATTGTAGCATATTACACACATATAAACATACACACATATACAATCTTGAGATTCTTTAAAAACTAATGTTCAGGTTAATCGAGTTAACTCTAATCTCACAAAATCAACCCAAATACCATTATAAAAAAAATAGAGTTTGAGTTAATATAATAATCAGATTGGGTTGCTTGAGTTAGTCCTTAATTGAATCGTATTGATTTTGTTCAGGTTCAAGTAAAAACAGACCCATAAGCATATGGTTTCTGGTAGTTATTTATAAAAGGAAATTAAAATTTTTTTTGAACAGTAAATGAATTTTATTACTTAAAAGGAAATTAATTAAATAGATAAATAAAATAGGGTTAAATAGGCTTTCTCTTCATTCAGTCTGTGTTGATAAGGAGTGACGCAAGCAAACCAGTACTTGCAGCAGTGGGGGTAAAGACTTACTATCATTGGCTTTACTAAACTCGGGTACAGAGATCTTACAGTGGACACGCTTCCACAGAATTCCCTCTTTGGCTCTTCACATGTGTCGTACGGACCAGACTATTTTTCATACATTTCGTCATCTCATTTTCTATTCTATTTTTCTTTCTATCTTTATTAGTTCAAATATTTTATATTTCTTTTTTATGATTAGTATTAAGTAGGAACATCTTTTGATCCTATAAATTTAATTTTTTCTTTTGTAGTTGGATAAAAAAGAAGGAAAAAGAAGAAAGTTGAGTATATTAATTGACTACCATTCTCATACGCAAATTCTTTCCCTTGGTAAATGTTTTCACCTACACCACCCATTCTTTTACACAATCTTCAATTATTATGTTTTTCTTTTTCTTGATAAATAAGGATTCGAAATAATTATATGCCTCACTAGATAATGTAAGGCAACGTTATAGTTTCTGAGAAGAGGGTATACTATTGATGACCTCGTTTTTTAATGTTATATTTTAGCTTTTTGATGCGATATAATATGAAAATTAACTATAAACGTATTTTTTTAAGAATAAATTGGCATTTTTCTTCTTTTAGTTTGATTACATGTGTTATCTTCATTCAAAAAGCTTTTTTTTCGCATATGGTTCCTCAAGGTTTTAAATAGTTGTAATTTTCGTCCAAAAACATTTTCTTTATTAATTTAAGATGTTATACATCCATATAAAAATTAATTTTAAGTGCATAACATCCATCTAAAGGGGTAACTAAAATAAAATTGTAGTTTATATTTACGTATTGCTATTGAAATTTAATTTATGGATTATTGTTCCATTCACGAAGCCTATATCGGGCATTTCATCTTTGAACATTTCATCATCGAGTGAATCAATTGTTGCCTTCAACAATGGGGGAAAGATGATGGAGTTGGTTTATAGTGGCGGTCTGAAACCCGTTGTGAAGGAATTGTATAATGGAGACCATCATTTTTAGTCTTCCTCCCCATTATATCGTGATTCAATTTCACTCGATTATGGTTATGTAGTTGGGGGATTTTTGTTTTGTATTTTAAAATCTAATTTTGTCAATTTATATGTTTAACATTTAAATAACGGATTTAACGTATTTGTATGAACATGACAAATTTTTAAACTTGAGAAACCAGATACCAAAAATATCTTTTTAAGATAAAAATAACGCATGTAACTATACCACAAGGAAAAAACGATAATTCAATATTCCTTTTATTTTGTAGTATCATAATATGTTTATACTTCATCCATTTTCAATTCTACGTTGTTAATGCGAGGGAATATCGATATAAATGATCTGTTTTATTAAGTTTATCTTTTTATTAAACAGTTTTAGATGGTTACTCAATATTTTTCTCCCATTTAATACATGTTTATGTGTATATGTGGTGAAGCATTAGACTTGATATGTATATGACTCTGACTGCAAAGAATGTGTACAATCAAAATAAGTGTCTAGTAGATAAAATATATGTAATTCTAGAAATTCTTAACTAACACATTTTAGATGGTCACTTGTTATTTTACCCCAATTTGATACATGTTATTTTACTCCAATTTGATACATGTTTTGTAAAATATAATTAAGAGTACAATAATTCCATATTTATTTTAGAAAGATATACATTTATTGTAATAGTGACTTCAGAATAACAATGACAAAGAAAATAACGAGCATAAATCGTTATCTCTTTGCAACGAATTTTAACTAACACAAAAATCCATTTGTTTACTATCAAAAAGGATAACATAAAAAGTAAATTTCGATGAAGATATAATCTATCTTTTGGTTTGTTGTTTTGGTTGTTTGGTAAACAATTGGAATCCAGCGTTTGTTCTTTTCACAAAGTAGGATGCATTATTTGTTAAAAGTTATATTCTAATAAGATCTTAAAGGTTATTTTTGGACTTATTTGGATATTTATTTATTAATGATGACTTTATCATTATCATATATAATAATATATGTTAGAATAGTAAATTTTATGTATATTTTACTATAATTGTGCGTCTTTAAAAAGGTGAAAGATGACTTTATTTACTAACAAGAATTCAGGAATTATTAAATTTTTATCGGAGCAGTATTCTTTCGAAATTTTAGTTAAGTGGTAATAATATAAAATCCAAATTTTGATATATATCATTTTCCACGAGTCGATAAAGATGTGTATGGCATCACAAGTTGACACTAATCGTATTAAAATTTAAACATATGACACTAATCGTATTAATATCATTTCTTTTGTTTTAGCTTAGAAGTTTTACAAAATCTATTTTAATTTTAAAGTTTCTTAATATTAGTATGTTAGTGTACCTCGAATTTCGAAATTCAAGACTCACAAAAAAAACTTTTACGCCAAAATGGTTTACTTTTTTGGAGCTCAAATTTCAAATGCATAAACACAATTGAAATAATTAATTTATTTTATTCAAAACATAATTACTTTTAAACCATAGATAAATTGACTGAAAACATGGAAATATACAATACAATCAAAAGCCATGAGTTAGAAGCAACATAAGAAATTAAACTGGATTACAAAACTTGTCAATTTACAATTTTAACCTCACCACCCCTCAAGAAGTAACCAAAGAACATAGAAATTTGAACCAAAATGACATTTGAACTAGAAAATAAATTGCAATCACACCCCTACACCATCTAAATAAAATAAAAACACTATTTATCTCTATGTCATTTCAAATTTCTCGTTATTCCAATATCCCTACATCACTTCGACCTAAAGCTCATGCTTAGAATCACACGTCATGCCCCGCCATTGATCTGTAACGTCCTTGGCAATTTTAATAGCATCACAAGTTGTACCAAGAAGACCTCTTCGTGTAAACCCGACTGTGTATAACCCCTTCTCCCCTTTCCACCCATTTGGAAAAGGCGTTTTCGGCATTCCATCATCAGTAAAAAAATCACTTCCCTGAAATACATGAGTAAATTTTAAACTTAAGTGTTTATAACATAAATACAAATCAAGGGTCGAGTCTGTTAAATTTGGGATTTTATGCACATTTTTATATTTAAACTAAAAATAATATACATATTTGAAGTATGTGGGCCTTACTCAATGACCCAACTCAGTATGAAGGACAAAATAATGAGATCATAATATGCACAACACATTTCAATTCTGATTCTCTCTCTAGAAAACTGCAGGAACAGAATATTTTGTGGTAACCCTATTCTGATAAAACAATTTACTATGACCACAACAGTAGTGCTCTAATGATTTATACAACATGCATCAAAAGGTGTACACTAGTCTTGAATTAGAGATTTAAAATCTGTCATTAGCAGAGTTCTTAAAATCATTTTTAGGAAAAAGACATACAATAAGAGAATTATAAGCATGGGAATACTTGCTGATGGTAACACATCATAAAATGACAACAAAAATGTTAAGAGATTGAGAATCATCCAAACAAGTGCCCTCAGTTTTTCACTTTTTTGGATGCTAAAAACCATTTTGTAGCCTTATGTGTAAGGCTTAGAAAGTGATGTGAGATGGAGAATAAGATAAAATTCTTTGAAAAAATAAAGTATGATTTTGGTTTATTTTCTTATCGTTTGACTATTCTTATCGTCTAATAGAAAGTTACAAAGATAAAAATCTTGATAATTCTAACCGTTGATAACTACATCATCTACATAATGCATGATTTTAGTTTAAAACTAAAACAGAATTAAAGTTATTTTTTCATAATTGGTGTCATGAAATTTACCTTGAGCCAAAAGGGCACATTACTCTTGTATCCTGTTGCCAAAACAATAGAATCAAATCCAATTTCTTGACCATCCATAAATCTTGCTCCATTTCTAGTGAGTTCTCTCACACCTTGCTCCACCACCTACAAACATTCCAAACATTCCAATAAATCATAAATAAAAATAAAATAATATAAAATAAAATAAAACTTTTATCTTGTACAACTCACTAGCCCATGTGTCAGGAATCTTTTGAATTTTGATAGTTACCTTGATGTTACCGGATTTGATAAGCGATAAGGCACCGGTGTCAAGCACCGGCGTCTTTCCAGTTGCATTTTTAAGCTCAAGGGGGCCGGTTTTCGGCCTTCGGAGGCCTAGTTTTTCGGTGCTTCCAAGAGTTAAATTGGCCATAAACAAGATTAACTTGTCCACCAATCTAAGAGGTAGCCATTTGAGAAGTGTCATAGCTATTCCAAATGTTGTAAATCCAAACATCTCTCTAGGCAGAACATGAACCTGTGATTGCATTAAAACAACCCACAAATGTCACAAAATTTCAGCACACTTCATAAAATGATTAAAATCTTGATTGCCCTGAAATAACCATTCAATATACAAGCTTAAAAGCATGTGGTACAACTACTTTTTGTCAAGAAACACTTATCGACAAAAAAAATGAAATACCCAAATGGGAAAAAGTAAATTTTAACCTTTATAACATAAAAAGAAAGACTTCAAGAAACACCCACATGATAAAAAACTTGTGGGGGTCTTGTGAAATAAAAAAAATTAAAATAAAAAAAGACCCATTGCAAAAAGTGAACTAAAAAACAAATTTGATTGACTTTGACATATAAATTTAGAAGTTAGAGCAATAATAAACTAATCTTAACCACACACACCAACACCTAAAAACACACAGTGAAAAGAAGAATGTGATGATGATGATGATAATATGATGATGATGATAATATGATGATGATGATAATATGATGATGATGATGATGAACTTACAGAGTTTCTAACAACCATAAAAGGTCTTGCATTGTAACGGCAAAGGTCCAAACTAACCTCCATACCAGAATTCCCACACCCAACAACCAAAACCCTTTGATCTTTAAACTCACATCCACTTTTATACTCACTTGTATGCCTAACAACCCCTTCAAACCTCTCAATCCCCTGAATCTCCGGCACCACCGCCTCCGCATTCTCTCCGGTAGCCACCACCAACCACCGTGATTCATACACACAATCTTGTGTACTCACCTTCCAAACACCATTTTGCAAATCAAACTCAGCATTCACCACCGATTGATTGAACTTTGGTTTGATGTCAAAGTGTTCTGCATAAGCCACCATGTATGACACAAATTGTTTTTTTGTGGGATATTTGGGGAAACTCTTTGGGTACCCAAACAATGGAAGCTCACAAAACTGTTTTGGAAGATGAAGCTTCAAACGATCATAAGTTTTGTGTTGCCATAAAGATGCAATGCAATCACTTCTCTCAAGAACAATGGACGGAATACCATTATCTTTAAGACAAGCTGCTACTGCTATACCAGAAGGGCCAGCACCCACGATGATTGGCCCTTCAGATTTTATCAAAATCTTATCTTTTTCGCAAGTATCCATTAAAGATTTATCAAGAAAGATGAAAAGATGAAAACCCACAAAAGAAATCAAGAAAATTGAAGGGTCTTTAAAATCTTGAAGATTACTCTGTTTTTCAAGAAATGCTCTGTTTTTCTTCTGTTTTGGCCTAGAAACCGTGAGTTTAAATGGGGGTTTGAGTGAATTGAAATGTGAGTTTTCTCTGACGGTATTTAATGCAGAGAGAGAGAGAGTGAGAGTGAGAGTGAGAGTGATATATAGATTTATATATGTGTGTGTGTATATATATAGAGAGTGAGAGAGGGTGTAAATATGGAGGCGTGTAGGGTTGAGGAAAGGATTTGATTCACTTTCTCAAGGCTCTTCTTTCTGAGGATTTGAAGCGAAGGGGCAAAGTGAGAGTGAAGAAGGGAGGGAAAGCTTAAATACATTTATGTGGATGACTCTGTGTTTTACCATGTGTAGTTGAGTTATATTTATACAAGTCAAATTCAGTAACACTTGCATCACACATTCTTGCTTCCCACGCGCCTATTCATGGTTACATGGTTATACTTATTGATTTCTTTTAATGTCAAACATTTTATATTTATTTCTTAATATATATAACTTGTTTGCTACATGAATTACACTCATTCACTTAAGTTACCAATTAAGACAAAACTCAATATAATTACAACTTATGGAGAGAGAGAGCAGAGAGAGCAGAGAGTGGGTTCGGCGTAGCAAGAGACGGGAAGCAAAGGAAGATGAGGATCCGAGGAAGAAGACGACTTTCTTCATCGCAAATATATCAGATCGGGTGTCAGGCGGATTACTGCGGAAAGCTTTTCTTCCGTTCGTTAAGGTCACAGATGCTTTTGTCCCTCGAAGAAAGAATGCAGCCGGGAAAATGTTTGGTTTTGTGAGATGCGAAAAGATAAAGGAAGTTAGGGAGGTTCTTGCTAGACTAAATGAGGTGAGAATCATGGATCAGAAATTGAAGGTGGAACTGGCTAAGTTCGACAGGTACCACCGGAAAATCGAGTATGTTGAGTTCCATGGAAGAAACCGAGAGGGGGGAGTAAATGGAGGCTTTGCAAAAAGGGATGAAGGTTCCAACATCCCCCGTAGGAGCACAAGAACTTATGCTGAGGTAGTCGGGAAAGGAGATAGTGTCAACATCCTTGAAAGAAAAGTATTGTTATTGAGGGAGATGGTGCTCAATATCCGCGACATTGTATCGGTAGATCCCTAGTTGGAGTGGCTAAGGATATTGGTAGTCTGCATGGTGTGAAAATGATGTTGTTTAATGCAGGCCATCAACAGGCGGCAGTATCGTATATCGGAGGTTTATCGGTCCTGATTACCTTTCACGATCGAATGAAGATGGAAGATTTCCAGTATAGATCGGAGGAAAGATGGAAGGAGGTTTTGGTGTCGGTTAATCATATGAATACTGATCAGATAGCGATGTTGAGGGTAACGGGGATTCCGATTTGTTGTAGAGATGGCGATGTATTTGATAGTATTGGGAAGTTGTTTGGCTCGATGGTGTGGCCATCAAACTTCTCATGGAATAACGTCGATAATTCGGTTGGCTATACATACATCCTCACGGATTTAAGAAGAAGAATTGATGAGGAAGTCGCCGTAGAATGGAAAGGTAAGCAGTACAATGTATGGGTTATGGAAGAAGCCTCATCGTGGATACCGGAGTTCGAAGAACCAGAGATTTGCTCAAGGGATGTAGAAGTGAAAGAAGGAGAGATTCGGTCGGAGAATGATGATTGTCAGGATACCGGAGTGGTCTCCGGTAACAAGGAAGCCGAGCAGCCAGATGATAGATTGGAAGATGTGGGTTACGTGAAGTAAATGTGAACGTGCATGGGGAAGACCCAATGACGGCGGAACATAGGCAGGGGGAATAATCATTTGGCAGGGAATGTTTTTAATGAACATGCGGGACCCACTTTTTCAATAATTCCAACTATACTGAGTTTTGTCCGGATAAATCTACTGGGTCGATTGCTGATGGGCCTGCAGTAGTCTCGGCTGAAAGTGGGCCAATTAGAAGAAGCAGGAAAAGAATGAGGATATTGAGCCCATATGCCTGCGACAACTCGAGCACGAGGATAAATACAGAAGAAGACAATAACCGGCTGTAAACACTACCCGACCTAAATTGTGATCTGAGGGTACCCGACGAGGGAAGAGAAAGTGGCGATACTATTATAGGACGTCTTCACGCTGAAGGTACACAGAGTAACCAGCTGGTTGAAGCTGAAGACAACCCAGTGGGGGAAGAGGGGTCAAATGATAAAACCGGAAGAGAGTGGGTTCTTGCCGACAAAATTAATAAAGAGGTGGATGTGACACTCAGGGTTGGTGAAGTTGTGGGTATAGATTTAAAAAGTTTTGAAGGAGCTGTTGCGGCGGAAATTCTGGCCGAATCGGGGGATATTAGTTATCAATGAATTGCTTATCAATTAATCTTCGAGGAGCTCGGGACGCAGGTAAGGCTGGTTGGATTAAAAGCCTTAAGTTATCTTATAGTGTTGATTTTATTGCTGCACATGAAACAAAGTTAGCTGATCCCTCGTGTGGTATAACTGTTCAATTTTGGGGAAGATCCACATATGAATATGAGTGGGTGAATGCTGTGGGGGCGAGTGGGGGACTCATTTGTTGGTGGGACCCGAAGGTCCTTGTTAGAACTGGATGCCGTAAGTCGAGGCACTGTCTCATAATTTCTGGCATTCTTAAAGACTCTGGTAAAGGTATCAACATTGCCAATGTTCATGCTCCAAATGACTCGCCGGGTAGGAGACGGTTATGGGGGGAGTTATTGAGACATAAGTCGGAATTACCGGGCCTCTGGTTGGTTATGGGAGACTTTAATGAAGTTCGATCTGAACAGGAGCGTATGAATTCGGTTTTCTACCCTTCTAACGCAAATTTTTTCAATGATTTCATTCTTAAGGCTGAATTGGTGGAATATAACACGGGTGGTAGATTGTTTACATACATGTCGGATAAAGGGCATAAACTTAGCAAACTCGACAGATTTTTGGTATGTAGTGAATTTATGAATCTGTGGGCTGATGCTAAGGTGACAATATTAGAAAGGAGATGGTCAGATCATTGTCCTATCGTACTATCTACAAAAAAACAGATTTTGGTCATATCCCTTTTCGGTTCTTTAATTCGTGGATGGCGATACCTGGTTTTGTAGAACATGTAAATGGAATTTGTGATAACTTTGTTTTCGATGGTCCGGCGGATAAGTCCTTATCTATTAAGCTCAAGTGGTTAAAAAATAGGATCCGTCAATGGGTTGCTGCGGATAAGAGAAATAAGGAGCAAAAATATTTAGAGTGGGGTAAAGAGGTGGATAGGTTAGAACTCATTTCCGAGTCTCGTAACCTTACTGAGAAGGAGATGGAAGATCGGATTGGAGCAAAGATAGAATTGGCAAAGGCTGAGAAATTAAAAGTTTTGGATTCAAAAGAAAAGGCTAGAATCAAGTGGGCGGTTGAGGGCGATGAAAATATGAGATACTTTCATAGGGTCATAAACATAAATATAGAAAATTACAGAATAAACGGACTTCTTGTACAAAATGAATGGATCTCGGATCCGGTAGACATAAAGAAGGAGGTGGTTGATTTCTTTTTAAAGAAGTTCGCGGAACCATGTATAAAGAGACCTAACTTCAGATGTCCGGATATACTGCGCCTATCGGAGACGGAGGCTAATTCTTTAGTCGTTGGTTTCACCTTGGAGGAGATTACCAAAGCGGTGTGGGAATGTGATGGGGATAGAGCTCCGGGACCTGACGGTTTTAACTTCAATTTCATTAAACAATTTTGGCAGGCTTTAAAAATGGATTTCTTGAGGATGTTCAATGAATTTTTCTTGAAAGGAGAAATCAGTAAGGGTTGTTTTTCCACTTTCATTACCCTCATCCCTAAAAAGAAGGACCCGATGTCAGTCAATAATTATCGGCCGATTACCTTGGTAGGCTGTCTTAACAAATTGATATCAAAGGTGCTAGCGAATCGGTTAAAAGGAGTAATCCAATCAGTGATTTCGAAGGAACAATCAGCTTTTTCAGCTGATCGGAATATTCTGGATGGCACTCTCATATTGAATGAAATTATCGCTTGGATGAAAAGATCAAAGTTTAAGGGTCTACTTTTCAAAACTGATATTGATAAGGCGTACGACTCACTAAGCTGGAGTTTTTAGATGAAGTCATGCATCAAATGAACTTCTCGGAATGTTAGAGGAGATGGGTAATGTCAATTGTATCAACTGCAAGTACTTCGGGCCTCATAAATGGATCCCCGACTGTCGAATTCGGGTGTTCTCGCGGCCTAAGACAGGGGGACCCATTATCACCTTTTCTTTTCATTATTGCTATGGAGGTCTTAACGCATATGATGAGAAGAGCTTGTTCCTTGGGTGTGTTTCATGGTATTCGTTTTAATGGGGGCGGTCTGATCCTTTCTCGTCTTGTTTATGCTGACGATGCCATTTTCTGTGGCGAGTGGTCAGTCTCCAATGCAAAAAGTCTGGTTCGATTGCTGAGATGTTTCTACCTTATCTCGGGGCTAAAGGTAAACCTTCAAAAATGCAAAATTTTCGGTGTGGGTGTTGATGACGAAAATATTAGGAGAATGGCCAGCCTTTTCAACTGTAATGCGGAACGTCTTCTTTTTATTCATTTGGGTATCCCTATTGCAGCAAATATGAATCTTGTTAAGTATTGGAAGCCGGTCATCGATAAAGTTAAAAACCGATTATCCGATTGGAAGGCAAAATCTTTGTCTTTCGGGGGTCGGATTACCTTACTTAAATCAGTTCTCAGTGCGCTCCCGATCTACTACTTCTTTCTTTTCAAAGCCTCGATACAAGTAATCAACCTGTTAGAAAACCTAAGGAGGACGTTCTTTTGGGGTGGTAGCGAGGACGTAAGGAAGGCATGTTGGGTTGCCTGGGAAAAGGTAATCAGAATAGAGAAACATGGGGGTATGGGCTTCGGGTCGCTCCTTAATACTAACCTGAGTCTCCTGTCGAAGTGGTGGTGGAGGTTCAAGGTTGACCAGAATGGACTTTGGCGAAAGGTAATATGGGCCATCCATAATTGTGCTAGCAGGTGGTGTTTTATGCCGTCAAAGATATCGATTGGAGGGCCATGGAAACAGATTGTGGGCATTGCGGACTCATTGGCTAGGTATAATGTCAATATCCGAGTTCTTGTTAAAAGTGTGTTGGGTAATGGGTCAAGTGTTCTGTTCTGGCATGATGTGTGGGCTGGTTCAGACATTTTGGCAGAAGCGTTTCCTAGGTTATATGTGATTGAAAAGCACAAGTTCTGTGTGGTGGCAGAGCGGGTTAGGATGGTAGATGATGGTATTGTGTTTCAATGGAAATAGAGGAGGGAGGTTAGTCAAAGCGAGGATGTTGTTGATCAATCGCGCCTGGAACAGACGCTTCGGAGAGTATCGATCAGTACGGGAATAGATAAATGGGTTTGGGCTTTAAAAGGGGAGGGTGTTTTCTCGGTTAAGAGCATTAGAACCTATTTGGAGGAGTTCAATAAAGTGCAGATACTTGAAGGTTTTTTCTGGAATAGTTGGCTCCCAAAAAAAGTAGGGGTGGTAGCTCGGAGAGCGATGCTTGATAGGCTTCTGACAGTAATGTCTTTGAAAAAAAAACATTGTTGCTGATGTGTCCTTATGCAGGTTGTGCGGGAGTCACGATGAATAGACAGAACATATTTTCACGGGGTGTCCGTTCTCCCAAACTATATGGCAACTTATGGAACAGTGGTGCAATTTCCCGAATCAAGTACTTTTCCATGTGAGGGATCTATTGAATATACACCGGACGATGGTAAAATCAAAGAAAAGGAAGAAGGCACTGAATGCAATAGTACAAACGGGACTATGGAGTACTTGGAAAGCAAGAAACGATGCTGTCTTCAATCAGAAACAACCTACGGTTCAAAAATGCTTTGAAGAGATCAGATCCATGAGTTTTTTGTGGGTCAAAAACATGGCCAAAATGGAGGAAATGACCTGGGATCACAGGAGAAGATTCGAATCCGGAACACTTACATAATGATATTGTAAAGGCAGTGTCACGTTTATTTTTTCAGTTGTAATGTTGTGATTCCCTTTCATTGTATCAATTATTCGGATTGTATATTTGGCCTCTCCTGTCTTGTATGGAGAGCTGTTTGTATTTGTGCTAGTGCCTTACTAGCTGCGGGATATATAAAATTAAAGTTTGGTTGGCCGTTAAAAAAAACACTCATTCACTTGAAAAAGACTCACGTATAGACACCATCTAATACACTTTCATACCATTATATGCCAAAGTTCTTTGGTGGTTGTACTTATCGAAAAGAGAACCCATTTTAGGTATGTATTGCTTATACATATTGTTTTTATCGTAATATATAAGTTGGTTCTACAAATACGTGCATCATGCTCCTATCTATTAATTAACAATATATTATACACGAGTTTATTCTTTATTTAAAAGGGGGTAATATAAGTAAAAATAAAAATGAGAGATACTTTTAACATAACCTATGTTAATACCATGATAAGATCATATACAAGTTATATTTAAAAAAATACTTTAATCTAGTTTATATATAGAAGTTCTTTTGACTTTAGAGCTTTTAAACACAAGGGTTAGTTGGTGATTAAGAAGAAACATTCTATACATAAGTAGTAATATTTTTTAAGTCAACTCCATACAAGTCAAATAATATTATATATTTCTTATAAAAATGTGTAAGAGTGAGTACTTTCAAAAATTTATCTATTATAATAAAGAGTAACTTGATATGACATGTGTCACCACCATAATTCTTCTCAATAAAATTTTCCTGCATCTCTCTCCTATTAAATAATTACCTTAATTACTAATAATATTATTTAATATTTTTTAGATTAAAATATTTTTTTATAAATTAAGAAAAATATTTGTTATTAATGTTATTTCAAAATAAATAAATTTTTATAAGTAATATTTTTTTCTAAAATATCAAACTTTTTAAAAATATGATATATTATAAAACTACTATTTTAAAAAGTAAATTATTTAAAAACCAAAAATAATTTAGTTTAGGAGTTATGATTATAAAATATTTTAAAAAATGATATTTTTATAAGGTTTGTTTTAGAATAAAATATTATTTTTAAAAAATTAAAAACAAAGTTATAAAATGTTGATATCACTGTTTTATTACTTATAGTACTTAATTATACGTAATTTCAGTCATATCATATTTTAAAATGTCATTTTATTTTCCATAAGTTTTATTATATTAATATATTATTTATTCAACATGTGTAATACACGGGTTTTTTAAAATTAGTTATTATATATATGAGGCCATTATGGCAAAATAAGAGTTGTATTAAACATTTAATTATTAATTAAGTAAAGTGCCAATGTGGAGCTGGGACTCAACGAATTGAATTTGGAATTCTTGCATTAATCGAATCGAATTATTCAAATTCAAAACCAAATTCGAATTCAGTTCGATTGAAATTTGATTATTGAATTCGAATGGAATACTATTGAATTCGAATGGAATACGATTGAATTCGAATTCACCCAAAAAGACTATTTTAATTTTTATTTTCAAAACTAATAACTTGTAATATATAATAAAAGAAAATATCACAGTTAGGGAATTAAAAATATGAATTTAAGGTATTAAAAAGACAAATTGAATAAATATATGTATACATAATTTATTTATATATAATATAAAATAAAAAGTTTATTATATGTAAATATATATATTTATATTTAGAGTAAATTATCGTTTGCATATTTGAAGTTTGATGATTTTGACCATTTGCATCTCTACAGTTTACAAATCCTCATATACCCCTAACGTTTTATTTTTGTTCTTATTTGAATTCAAAACACTAACACCGTTAAATTATTCTGTTAACTTTCATGTTAAAAAACTAAACTGCCCTTAAAATTAAAAAAATAAAAAACGTGGGACCCACCCACATCACCTTATTTACCATAATACACACTCTAATATCTCTCTCTTTCAAACATAAACACTATCTAAACTCCACTACCCATATGCAACACCACCCACACCACCACCCCTACCACCCACACCACCACCCCTACCACCCACCACAACCCACACATCACACAGTCGCCATCATCGCCTCCATAACCAAATCGCCCATCACCGCAACCCGTTGCCACCCACCACAACCAACACATCACACAGCCGATCCGCCATCATCGCCTCCACAACCAAACCGCCCATCACCGCAACTCGTTTTCGCCCACCACAACCGACACATCACACAGCCGATCCGTCATCATCGCCTCCACAGCCAAACCGCCCATTACCGCAACCCACACCCCCATTACAAACTCTAACCCAGACCAATTACCAGGAATCAGGCGGTGTGGGGTGTGGTTTAGCTGTAATGGGATGGTGGTATTTAAGATGGCGGAGTTGTTCCTGGATGTGATTTGAGTGATTACTGATATGATTCGGATGGCGGTTTCTTGGGGATCCAGCAGTGGGTGACGGTGTCGTCGTCGAGGTCGGTGGTGGTGGAGCGGAGGCTGGAGGTGGAGAAGGTTGATCGGAAACACCAGCTGTAGGAGGCACCAGCTACGGGAGGCGGTGAGGCTAAAGCATCTTGTCATGGGGAAGGAAAAGAAGAGGAGTCGGAGTCACTTTGGCCGTCGGTGCCGGAGCCGATGGTCACCAGCAGAGGGCGGTAGGGCACCAGCGGACATAGGTGAGGTATGGGGAGAGGGAGGCGGAGGATCAAGGAGGAGGTGGATGTGGAGGTGGCGGTGACGGTGGACGAGGAGGAAGTGGAGGTGGCGGTGGTTGTTGACTCCAGAGATAGAGAAGGGGGGTAGTGGGTTAGGGGTTTTTATTAAGTTTATATTGTGTGGTGGTTGATTTAAGGGTATTTTTGTCATTCTATAAAAAGTTAACAGAATAATATAACGGTGTTAGGGTTTTGGATTCAAATGGAGACAAATATAAAACGTTAGGGGGTATATGAGGATTTTTAAACTGTAGGGATGCAAATGATCAAAATTACCAAACCTCAAGGATGCCAATGGTAATTTACTCTTATATTTATATAAATAATATAAAACAAAAAGTATGTTATATGTATATATATATATAAAATTGTATGTATATTTTTAACTAGAATGGAGCCGAAATTCATAAATTCAAAATCGATTCGAGTTCTATAAAAACTTTGAATCGAATTAAAATTTTAAAATTTGAATCTATTTTCGAATTGGTCATTTCCGAACCGAATCGAATCTAATTTCGAGTTTTCCGAATTTGGTTCGAATACAGAACACCCTTATGTAAAGTTAGCTCACTTGATAGAGACTTTGTCTTTTATAATATAAGTCATGTGTTTAAACCCGAACGTGATATAATTTAAAATAATTTAGGAGTAGATAAAATTTTCCGTTCAAAAAAATGTGTAATCAATATAGGTTAAGTGGGGTTTGATAAATGTACCCTTGGAAATTTATAATGCATCCCCCTCTTATATGATGGTGTTCTTCTTTTCCTGGAAACAATCTATGCATATGAAATCATGTTTTTAGTGAACTATATACAAGTTAAATATTATATGTTTCATAAAAATGTTTTAGAGTAAGTATAAATAGTTAATATATATGAGCCCAAAAAGGCAAAATAAGTGTCGTATTAAACATTTATTGATAAAATCAAGTGTAATTGACATACTTTGAAATCAAGTATAATTGAAGTACCTTTGAAACAAACAAAATCTTGTATAAAGAAAAATAAAATGCGATTTGGTTAGGTAACCTAGATTTGGGGTGGTTGGTTTAGTAGACTTTGGAGTGAAGTATGTGTGGTCCAACTCTAATTATTAGAAGTAAAAGGGGGAGTACATGCAAACTTTAGAAGTAGGTGGGGGTATTTTGGAAATATTAATTTGGTGGGTATCATAAGATGTATCTAGTTCCTAGGTCGTACATGGTATGTGCGTCACACTTGTATGACCTAATATGCCACCATTAAAATTTTAACGTTATACGACAAAGACAAATTTACTAGGATTTAGGCAAGATTTGTTTTATGATTCTATAGCTATTGAATGCTCATATCATATGTAATCCTAAATTTGATTCTATAAAATGTTTGTTGGATCTTGTTGCTAGATTCGGATATTATTGGAGTGATTTGGTGAGGTCACTATTTATTTTAATATGTGGTTTTGTTGGAAACCAATGATCTCAATTGTCACGGATTGCACTTGAATTTGAATTTAATCTTAATAAAACATTGAATATTGGGAGAATAGTCTTTTAGTTTTGTGTGCTGTTTGTTTTGACTGTCTTTTTAACGTTTGGATCTTGGGTAATCAATCGTCAAGTTTTGTTGGCACGTCATCAGCAAATTAAGTCCCATCCTTGTCGGATCGTGGCCTAATCTAGTCTCGATCAATTGCTTATCTTATGTTGATATAGTGAGGTCTTTTTCCATAGTCAATATCAAGTAAGATCATGATCGATAAACAAAGTCGATAGAGCTATTCGTATATTAAACATGATAACATTCATGCATAATAATTCATGAGACTTTCACGTCAAGCAAACACGACCAGTGATCAATCAACAAAGATAGAACTCCTCAGTGAAGGTCCATGGGGAAATGTGTGGGGCATGGACAGGATTTAATAGTGGATTGCCGACCGACAATACCAAGGGATCTCCAACTATAGCATCACTGACGGACTAACGTCGACAATCATATTTGAACATGCATGATAAATCAGTGACTGATATTTTACCAACGGATTAGTAATAGATATTTTACTTACTGGACCCATCATCGACGGATTAGTGACTGTTCTATCATTTGCGATATCATTCAAATAATAGCGAAGTATTAAATGTTGTTGATTTATTGTAAATGTAAATACACATTTTAAATAAAAAATAACACTTTTTTTTCTGAATTCGACCATCCATCATTATTCATCAATAACCACTCATGCAATTCGTTTGTGATATTTTAGTCATAGAATCGCCACTAAAAATCAATTTCTAATAGTGATGAACACAAATACACAATGACCAGTTTGATTAGACGTCCCGTTCAATCCCTCAATTTCTCCGTTCTTGCTAGTTCCCGATCTTGAGCATTCCAACAGATGCTCATCGAGGGTCGCTAGAGTTTCTCAAATGCCTCCGGCTTCACAACATAACGAATTGCTCATCGAGAACTGCTAGGTTCTAATCCCTCAAATAATAGTTTTCATATTTGAGATGTGAAAATGACAATCTTAAATTGAAAATTGGACGATTATTTATAAACCAACTTGAAAGGGTTGATTCTTCCTGTCCAAGAGGCTACATTTTATAAACTCATAAAATCTCTTCATGCCATCAAACAAACTCTAAAGTAATGTGACAAAATATTTTCCATAGATATATAATGTGTATTATACAAATGCTATATGGCGATAGTCTACCTAAATACATTATCATTGTTAACATAAATGGACCATCTCCTTCTAATCTTGCATAGGTTAATGTCAAGTGTCTGTCACGGAGATTATTAAACATAAGTTTAAAAACATATATATTTCTTGTTCAAAAGTTAATCTTATTTGATATTTCGAAATTAACCTAGCATACCGGGCACCATATGACTCTTCACATCGCATATGTTCGTGATATCTATCATTCTCTTGCTGACCAGCGTTAACGAGTCACAAATTCACTATTGATGGAATGTTTACCTCAGTACAGTGAAAGGCATACGTGATGGTGTTGCAAGTTTCAGGTGTTTGAGACCCCATAACTATATATTGTCATATAGCAAGATCATAGTATCGTCTATATGATGATTATAAAGTGCTATCTAAAATCTAGTTATTGACAATTTGACACTATTTTACTATTTTCTACAGTTAATTGTAACCACTATCATATGTATATACTGACAATACCAACATTCTGATGTCATCTTTTGTTGCAAGATTAATCATCATGAATTTTGTGCTTTGTTATATGTTTTATGTCAATCTTTGATGTAAATAAAATTTTTAGTATTGATGCATACACATATTGCTGCATTGATGGGCCATATTTCCACTCAATCATGCATTAATTTTACATATTTGATTTCCCTCTAACTTATGTTTGAATCAAGTTTTCATCGGTTTTCTGCCATCACCTTTATACAGTGGCAGAACCAGAAATGTTTTTCTAGAGGATCACTATCGGTGATATAAGATACACTACCCATTCAAAAATCAACGGGGTCACTTGATCCCGTTCCCGTAGCTATAGTTTCGCCCCTGCGTTTATATTAGAGAATATATTATTAGAGTTTACTTATTTAACCTCCACAACTCAAGTTTTATTTCTAGGATTTTTAGTTTATTACCTATATATTGAGAGTTTCTCTTTATCATAATGAAGATTATTTAATGAAGAAAAACTCTCAGTATATCAGAAATAAACTATAAATCCTAGAAATTTAACTTAACTCATAAGCTTATCAGAGCTAAACCATAATAATGTATTCTTTAAATAGTTTGAAGGTCACGTCATGAGCGCAACCTGTAAGAAATTGAGAATTTAAAGATCGATCGAAGAATGATACAAGTATGTATGTTTGAGGCCCCCATAGCTTATAATTATAGGAATATTTGGTATAGTATGATTAGAAAGAAGGGTGACTTGCATTTCCATTGGAACAGTGAAATGTTTGGTACTAAATAACTTTCCTCCACAAAATCTGCAACAATAACATAATATATATACTATTTATGGTACCCCGAAGAGTTGGCCATCAAACGTGGGATGTGATATTGATGGTGCAGTAGTGCACCATTCGTTACAATATAAAGACAAAGTTTAAGGTTAACGATAATCAACCTAAAACATGTCTACGTTCATTTGATTTTCGACACGCGAACCATTCATATTCTCTCTTTCTTGTTCATCTGCGTGTGCATGTCAATCAATTTTATATACCCAAAATTATATGTTGTTAAGGTTCGTGAAACGAAATTAGTCACGTTAATTGTTCAACTGGGCTTGTCTAGCTAGCTTATCAACACATTGACAACTTTATGCTTATACACATACGTACATATATGCATGTATATACATGTGCATATACATATAATGCATTATGCATATGTGTTTATACATGTAGATAGATACTATCATCAAGCGTTAAAGTGATCTTAAATGAATATTATAGACGTCATGTAGGTTTACTTTATAGGTGGCTTTCTTCGTTCAAAGTCTCTCTCATTTTAATGTCACTCTCTCCTATCTCTCTCTCTCTATATATATATATACACACACACACACATTGTGCACATATGAGTCACTAGTTTTAAGAAATGATGATTGCTTACTCCTAGTCTCGATCCTATGATGTTGAAGGCCAAAGGCTCTTCATGTCCGTTCCTTTTGAATCTCTTTACTTTCACTTTTCTTTTATGTTCAACTGAAGTGGATAGATCAATCGGATGTGTATGTGACTTTAACCTAATATATCAACATAATAAAGTGGTTGATTTTTTTGAACGGCCAACAAAGATATATTAATAAAAACTAGCAAGTTGCTAGAGAGCATACACCATGTCAAAACAAAAAACACCAAACAACTGCATGAGATTACAATAACTACCCACTAATCTTATACTTAGAACACCACATGACCCAAATCAAAACTCTCCCATTGACCCCATGTGATACTATCCATCTTTGCTTTGCATTTGACCCAAAGAAAGCTCCTTGTTTTGATTTCACATATAACTCTTCTCAATGGAGATTGTTTTCTTTCAAAAACCAGATTGTTTCTAGTGTCCCAGATCATCCACATCGTGGTGAGAATAATGGCTTGGATCACTTTCCTCCATTTGAAGGATCCCTTGTATGCGGTGTTAATGTCAAGGAGATCACAAATTGAGAACGGGAAAAAACTTGGCAGTTTACGCCACCTAACCACTTCATTCCAAACGTCTTGCACCCAACGACAATTTAAAAAAATATGATCTTCCGTTTTATCCCATTCACAGCACAGTGGACAAAGCGTGTTGTGAACCTGTATATTCCTTTTTACCAACGACACCAAAGTAGGAAGCCGATGTAGTTCCGCTCTCCACGCTAAAACGGATAGCTTACTAGGAACCCAATTGTTCCAGAATATGGGTTGCCCAACACCACTGGAGTTGTTAGCTGACATTAGATTTTTAACACTTGATGTTGAAAAATCCAAATTAGCTCCAATTTTCCAAATCCATCGGTCAGTCGTCCCCGAAAGAGATACAGTCCCCAATACTTGCAATAAATCTCCCAGTTCATGAAGTTCAGAAACAGTGGCAGGGGTCCTTTTCCACTTGAATTTCGGAACATTGCTTGTTGATGCCAATCGTTCCGATAACACACAACGTTTGCATGGTTCTAAGTTGAATAAGGAGGGAAATCTCGAATAGAGGGGCTCATCTCCCACCCAACAATCTATCCAAAACAGAATCGAACGCCCATCTCCCGGAACAGCTTGCATGAGAGATGGAATGTTTATGCCATATTGATCGAGAGACGTGTTGATCTTAACGATATTTTTCCATGGGCCGGGAATACCTATCTTGGTAGGGATAAATGACCAAGACCTTGACGACCCATGTAAAGCCCAAATGACTTGTTTCCATAGCCCTGTCTTATCCGTCTTAAATCTCCACCACCATTTAGAAAGCATGGCTAAGTTCATCTCCCTTAGTGACCCAAAACCCAGTCCGCCGCAACTTCTCGGAGTGATGACATTCCTCCAAGCGATCCAGTTTATCTTTGATTTTTTTTAATGTCACTCTCTCCTATCTCTCTCTCTCTATATATACACACACACACACATTGTGCACATATGAGTCACTAGTTTTAAGAAATGATGATTGCTTACTCCTAGTCTCGATCCTATGATGTTGAAGGCCAAAGGCTCTTCATGTCCGTTCCTTTTGAATCTCTTTACTTTCACTTTTCTTTTATGTTCAACTGAAGTGGATAGATCAATCGGATGTGTATGTGACTTTAACCTAATATATCAACATAATAAAGTGGTTGATTTTATTCGCACAAACTGAATTTTGATAATCCCGTTATAACTCATTAACTTATAATAATTCATGACAATTGAATCGGCCAATGGGTTTTAAATTAATTGGTTTGAAAGGAGTCACTTTATGATTTTCTAAGATGGAGGTTTTGGGTTCGAGTCTCACACTACAAGAAAATACATTTTTGCGGCGATAAATATTGTCGCAAAATGCTCCAATTTCGTCGCAATATGTCATTTGCGACGACAATTTGGTCGTAAAAAAGTCGTCGTAAAAGAGTGGTCGCAAAATGTTATTTGCGACGATTTCTTTTGTGGGGTCCACTTATTTTAAAAAAAAGTGAAATTCTTTTTGCGATGATGTCTTTTGCGACGAAACTGTTACTTTTTGCGGCGATATATCGCCACAAATTTTTTGACCTGAAACTTTTTTGCGACGAAATCTTTCCTTATGGTTTACTGTTTTTTGCGACGAAAAATCGCCGCAAAAAAGAACCATACACATTTATTAACACATTTATTAACACATTTAAAACTAGGGAAATACAAACACAAATACCCACATATACTTAACACATTTAAAACTAGGGAAATACAAACACAAATACACATATACATCCATACACAAATACACATATACATCCATTTTAATCACAATTTAACATTCATTTTAATCTCAATTTAACATACATACACACATACACATATATGGATATCCATACACAAATACATTCAATCTAATATTAATTATCTTAACACATTTAAAACTGGAGAAATACAAACATAAATACCCACATATACGCATACCAATATACATCCACACACAAATACACATATACATCCATACACAAATACACATATACATCCATACACAAATACACATATACATCCATACATAAATACACATATACATCCATTTTAATCACAATTTAACATATATACACACATACACATATACATCCATACACAAATACGCATATACATCCATACACAAATACGCATATACATCCATTTTAATCATAATTCAACATACATATACACATACACATACACATACACATATACATCCATACATAAATACACATATACATCTTATTTCAACTCAACTAAGTTCAACATCCATGATTTCAACTCAACTAAGTTCAACATCCATGATTTCAAAACAATATAAACTTCAAAACCCCAAATAACTACAAATTAACACAATATTATTTCAACTCAACTAAGTTCAACATCCATGATTAAAACACATACACACATTTCATTTCATATTTTTTCATAAACATACATATTAACACATACATAACCACATACATAAACATACACGCATATATAAACTTTCATATTAAACACATACAACTTTCTAAACAAGAACCAATTTCATAAACTTTCTAACCCTAATTCTTAGACTTTTTTCTTAAACACATTTGTCACACCCGGCCTCTCACACCAAGAATATTGTCCGCTTCGCCCACGAGGAGCTCACGGATTTGCTTTTGGTTGCCCGGGTGAAAACTTCCCAGGGAGGTCACCCATCCCTGTATTGCTCTTACCTGAGCACGCTTAACTGTGGAGTTCTCCTCTCATCCACAGCCAATACGCCCAAAACGCGTTGTTGATATTAGAGGCCAGACATTCCTTATGAACCAGGAATCTCTCCTGTCCACAGCCGATGTGGGATATGTGTAGGGTGTCACAAGCACCCCTTGTTTGGACTCATCGTCCTCGATGAGCCCGAGAAGTCACCATCCTTGGTGAGATATGTCCCACACCCTGAACGGCACAGGAGTGGCTCTGATAGCATTCTGTCACACCCGGCCTCTCACACCAACAATATTGTCCGCTTCGCCCATGAGGAGCTCACGGATTTGCTTTTGGTTGCCCGGGTGAAAACTTCCCAGGGAGGTCACCCATCCCTGGATTGCTCTTACCTGAGCACGCTTAACTGTGGAGTTCTCCTCTCATCCACAGCCAATACGCCCAAAACGCGTTGTTGATATTAGAGGCCAGACATTCCTTATGAACCAGGAATCTCTCCTGTCCACGGCCGATGTGGGATATGTGTAGGGTGTCACAACATTTTTTCTTAAACTTTATTAACAAGTTCATAAACTTTCTAACCCTAATTTCATAACCACATACATAAACATACACATATTTTTTCTTAAACAAGAACCACATATTAACACAAAATTAACACACTAAAATACATACATTGTTAAATACATACATACACACATATTACTTGATCTTAACTAAGCTAAACATCCATGTTCATAACCATAAAAACTACAAATTAGGCAAAATGAACATAAAATCCCTAATTTCAAAATATTAACTACAAAGTAACACCAAATTAGAAACAATTGAGGTTATTACTTGAAATCAGAAGTGGTGGTGGTGACTATGATGCAAAATAGGCGGTGAAGGAGGAGGAACAGCGGCGGTGCACGTGGAGTAGCAGCGGTAGTGACGGAGAAGGGGGCCGGCCAACGGTGGAGAACGACGGAGTAGGGCCGGAGCTTGCGACGGTGGACCCGGCCGACTGTGGACCGGCCGACGGTGGGCGGTTATGGCCGGCGGTGGGGGAGTGGGGGTGGTGGTCGCGCTGCGCAGTGGGGAGAAGGGGTAGGGTGCTCAATTGGGGATTTGGGGTTTTGTTGTAGATGTTCAATTTAATGAAGTCCCGACTAAAAACTGGGGAACTTTTTTGCGGCGATATATCGCCGCAATAAACAAATTGCGACGATATGCTTTTATTTACTTAGATATGCTTTTATTTACTTAAATATTAAAATATTTAATAATTAATTTGCATTTATTGCGATGACAAATCGCCGCAAAAGAGAGGGCGGGATTTTTGGCGCCATCAGAAAAGATTTTTGTGATATTAATAAATTGAAAAATAATTAATTGTTATTTATTGCGACGAAATGTCGCCGCAAATAATACCTTTGACTTTTAAAAGTCAAAAAAGTTAATTTTTTTGTCGTTTTGTGTCTTTTTTGCGACGATTTATGGATCGCCGCAAAAAACATTGACGCAAAAATTCAATTTTCTTGTAGTGTCACTTGTTGCAATATGCTCCAAGTGGATTAAAGGTTTTATCACAATAAACTTTGAGTGGTGGGTTTTCTCACCAGCGTGTCTGTGTTCGCGGGCATATTTAGTCTTACGCTATTAGGTTTACCTGAGTGACTGGGCTTAAATTATTCGTTGGTCGCTAAAAATTGACAATTAAATTTCATTTTTACATTTGTGATCCAATTCGGATAACCATCACAGATTTACACTTCATTTCCACTTATTTTAAATTACAAGAAAAGTATATTTTCTTATTTTTCTCATCGTCATGAATATGAGTGAAATCAAATGTATATTCTAATAATTATACAGTGAGTTTGCTATTGGTTATGAAAATAAAAGTAAGGAGTATTATTGGTTAGAGCGTCACTATGCATCATTATATATAAGGAAGTTAAAGTTTAGATTAATAAAAAAGTAAACAACATAAAAACATTACAAGAATAACTTAATCTTTTTTTCTCTCTTTAACCATCTCAAGTTCTAAACAATGAAATAACTTAATTTAAACAACGATATTGAAAATACAATTTATAGTCAATCATATGTGATATGTGTCAAACACATATACTAATTTTTAGTTCTTATAATTTAAAACCGATTGACCGAAGAAAAACCAAAGATCAAATCACACTTGTACATGGAAAAAACCGAACATAATTGTAAATTCATTTTTTTGGTTACATATATATTTTTTAAAATGATTTTTACGAAACTATTCAGTTAAGTGATTTAACCTTATATGTAATATGTTTTAATGTTTTAATTGTAAGTCTAGGCCATAAGCCCAAACTATTTTCAAATGTTTCAAAGTTTAGCCCATATACCCAATGTTTTCAACCACATGACTAAACCCATCACAGGCTAGGCTAAACAAACCCATCATCAGTCATGAGTTTCATCTTGTTGCTCCTATTCGGCTCTAATAGACAATAACATATAGACAAACTAAACCAAAACCCTAAATCAATCTCACACTCTAGTCTCTCGCCTCCGATGATCACATATAGGTAATCGATCACACAGTACGCAGACTAATTTGTGAAACCCATGTCACCCGAACGAAAGCAGTCAGAACACATAAAATTGATACCAAACCAAGCCGATTCGACCACTTCCCTTGAAAAAATGGTTACTACTCATTAGAGGTGGGGAAAAAAACCGGTTCGGAAAAAAAACTTGCCAAAAGAACCGCTCCGGTTTAAAAAACCGGTTTGAACCAAAGTAGTTCCAGCCCGATTTGAACCGTTGATTTGTATACCAGTTTGGTAGTCCGACACCTAAAATCTTTCTTCTTTAAACCGCTTCAAATAAAAAAAGCTGGTTAGACCGGAGAAAAAAATCGGTTCCAAAAATCGGTTAAAAAAAGATTCGAGGGGTTCGAGTATTCAGTTTGAAAAAAACGATTTAAATAAAATTCGGGTTAAACAAAAAAAATGGTTCAAAAACCGGTTTAAGGGGTTTGATAAGTCAGTTTGAAAAACGATTAAATAATAATAATAATAATAATAATAATAATAATAATAATAATAATAATAATTATAATAATAATAATAATAAGAATAATAATAATAATAACAATAATAATAATAATAACAACAACAATAATAATAACAACAACAATAATAATAACAACAACAATAATAATAACAACAACAATAATAATAATAAGAATAATAATTATAAGAATAATAATAATAATAATTATAATAATAATAATAATAACAATAATAATAATAACAATAATAATAATAACAATAATAACAACAACAATAATAATAATAATAATAATAATAATTATAATAATAATAATAATAATAATAATATAATAATAATAATAATAACAATAATAATAATAACAATAATAATAATAACAATAATAATAATAATTATAATAATAATAATAATTATAATAATAATAATAATAATAATTATAATAATAATAATAATAATAATAATAATAATAATTATAATAATTATAATAATTATAATAATTATAATAATTATAATAATAATAATAATAATAATAATAATAATAATAATAATTATAATAATAATTATAATAATAATTATATATAATAATAATAATAATAATAATAATAATAATAATAATAATAATAATAATAATAAATAATAATAATAATAATAATAATAATAATAATAATAATAATAATAATAATAATAATAATAATAATAATAATAATAATAATAATAATAATAATAATAATAATAATAATAATAATAATAATAATATAATAATAATAATAATATAATAATAATAATAATAATAATAATAATAATAATAATAATAATAATAATAATAATAATAATAATAATAATAATAATAATAATAATAATAATAATAATAATAATAATAATAATAATAATAATAATAATAATAATAATAATAATAATAATAATAATAATAATAATAATAATAATAATAATAATAATAATAATAATAATAATAATAATAATAATATAATAATAATAATAATAATAATAATAATAATAATAATAATAATAATAATAATAATAATAATAATAATAATAATAATATAATAATAATAATAATAATAATAATAATAATAATAATAATAATAATTTGTACACCTACTACTTCCTAGTTCCTACTAATCAATCAAGAGCGGGCTAACCCAATACCAAATGGGTCCATAACTTGGCCCATTACATAACCCAAATAACCACCGGCCCACCGCCGTCGTGGCCATTTTTTCCTCCATGAAAGCAAATTCGCTCAGGTCTGTAATTCAGTACCTCTTCAATCGTAAATTCCCAAATTCAACGAAGAACTAGAAGCCTCAATCTTCACGCTTTGCCGCTTTAATCCTTCTTAAGGTTTGATTTCTCAATCCTACGCTATCTAATTGCTTGATTTGTTCTTTCATTCCTTTCAAATTTGCATAAGTTCAACCTCGATTTCATTATTTCTTTGTTGATTTGTCTGAAATTGCATTCTATGGTTCATTGTTTATGTGGGTAATCGATAACTTGGAGGTTGTCTGTACCTTTAAGCTTCAATGATTAGTGTATTTGACTATGATCTACATTAGTCGAATTGGTAACGGAGATAGGGTCCAATTAATTCATAGAATTAATGCGTCTTTATGGACAAATTGTTAGGTGTTTGATTTTGATTGTACTTTGTGGGTGATGGTTACATAGAGATGACAAAAGATCAGTGTGAGGCTACTAAGAACAATTGGTACACTGGACACTATCTTTCTTCATCATGATCTATCTTTTGTTCTGTAAGCAATGATCCAGATTGTTTACATATTAAAATGACAACGTTTATAACGTAGAATAAACCATGAACAAAGATGGAGAAAGAGTGACTATTAATGATCTTGGGATAGGCAGATATCCAAAGTTTAGAAGTTTGATGTTGTTATTGTTAGTGACCGCCCAAGGCCCCAACCGATAACCTATTTGTCTGGTTGTTAAAACCAAGATTTTGAGATTAAATCAACCATAGTTTTCGAAGGCGCACTCAAGGCACAATGGGTGAGCCTGGGGCCTAAGCGCAGCTGCACAAGGCGCTTAAAAAGAGAAAAGACTATTTTAAGCGAGGTGTATAGTATAAAAATACCACCTTTTAGGGGTTTTAGAGATGTTTTAGGCTTGTTTTGGGTTAGTTTAGGCTGTGCTTTAGGTTGATTCCTTGTTTATTTAGGGCTAGTGTAATTGTTCAGACCTCTTCAAACGTTTTTCATCTAGAATTAGGCCTGAAAAGTGAAAACACGCCTGAAATGGGGCTTTTGAAGCGCGGCGACAAGGCTGTGTTGGGCTGCGCCTCAGGGCCTAGACACACGTCTTGTGGGCTTTTGACAACAGACAAATTAAGCAATAAACCTGTTTTGACCAGTAACTCAATCCTACCCAAATCGACCTGTTCCTGGATAAACAAGTATAGTGCAACATCTATATGTCATTGATTCTTTGGTGCTACACTATATTATCCTTAGTTACAAATATTAAATATAAACATGCAGTTAATATATTGCATTGTATTTTATAAAAATCAGAAGTAAACAGAAACATTTAGCGGGTGAACCTGATTCTCCCAACCCATTTTGATTTGAACCTGTTTTAATGTTTTTAAATGGTGTTTTTTGACTGATCTGCAATTGACCAGATTGTACTATGATCTAGCTTATGAACCATGCAACAAAAGTATATTAAGATTGATCTTCTATGTATTTACATTCCATACCATTATAATAAATCCTGTTTTCTTTATTCTTATGCAGGGGAAGTAATAAGAGATTAAAAAAAAAAAGAAAAAAAAAAGAACGCCGGTATACTTGAATTTATAAGTGAAAGGTGAATCTCTGAAATAAGATGCAATGGGAGCATCACGGGCGCCAAAGCTATCTGGTATCCAAAAGCAAGTTCTTTCATTATACAGAGGATTTCTTAGAGCCGCGCGTTCTAAAACCCCTGAAAACCGGGCCCACATTGAGTCACTTGTAACAGCGGAGTTTCGTAAAAATTCACAGTTAATTGATCGCAAGAATTTCCTACATATCGAGTATTTGCTTCGTCGTGGTAAGAGACAGCTTGATCAACTCAAAACTGTTGATTCTGTTAGGTTATCTTCATCAAATGTAGAATTGTCAGATACTAAACAACAATAATCTGATTGGTTCTGTTTGATTATATGATTTCAACTGTTGTTTGATCATTAGCTGTTGTTTAATGGAGGTTGATTCTCTCCTAAAATAAATTTACAGAAAACATATCCTTGTGATAATTGAGCTGTTTGATTCGAGGTTAAAGATGTAACATCAATTTGTTAAAGCATGATATTATTTCTGTTCTTTATAATAACTTTAACACTAGTTACAAATCATTTTGTTTTTCTTTATGTTCTCTTGCTGTACACATAATGATAAAAATATGACTCAAGTAGTAGCGGTGCCTTACACGTTCATAAACCGTTGAAACCGAACTGTCCAAACTAGAGCAAGTTGGTCGGTTTTCCGTTTTGGCGTTTAGAATTTTATTTTTATTTATTTTCAGCTTTGGATCTTTGGAACATGCAATTATGTCTAAATCTTCATATTCATAAAGACAGTTTTATCATTCCAAAATCTGAATACAAACTTGGGATTATAAAAGTTTGCTTACAACCTTCAAACCAAATCATCAAATCTCAAAGCTGGTTTTGGTCTGGTCGACCCATTTAACCTGATCGGTTTGGTTTGTCTTTCTTGAAACCGTAGTTAGCGGTTCAGGCTAGAATTTTTACAAACAGAACTGAAAACGCCCAAAGTTTCTGCAATGTCCTAACAATGTCCTTTTATTATATACATCCCAGACCCTGCTCTTGAGTGGGATATACTGGGTTTGTTTGTTTGTTTGTTTGCTTTTCGTTTAGAATGTTTTTGGAAAGCAGTTTTTTTTTTTTGTGTCACATCTAGATTCTTTTTAATTAACACGAGTCCGATCACAAAACGACGGTAGCATCAACATCTTATAAAAGAGTAAGCAATTAGCCAACCACAACTCCTTGGTGGACCATGGTGATTGTTCAACCTTCTTTCTTGTACTACTTGTACTTCAATAACGTAATCAAGTTTGTACTACAAATTCTTCATAAAGTCTCACCTACACCAACTAAAGATATTTTTGGGAAAAAATCTAGTTGATTAATAATTATTATTAAATGACTTATGCAATGTAACTAAATAAAAATGAACAAAAATGTTGTGACATAATAAAAAATATCTTAATTAGTAAATCCGAAAAACAAATATCTTTAAATAAAAATATCGTTAGAGAATTTAACTACTTGAATTCATAAGAGGTTAGATTTGCTTTTAGTTCAGGGCTTTTCGCATCTAATTTTTGTGTCATGTGTCATGAGGTGATAGGGTTATAGTGACTCGAAAGGAATCCAACAAACCTATGCGAATTGTCTTGCTAATATCTAAATCACAAACGTATTTTGGTATTTGACTTACATAAACACTTCATTAAATATGTTCATAACGTTACACGTGTCACAACGTATGATCTATTGAGTTCATCACATTAACATCGAGCCTTTTCAAGATTTTAATCAAGAAAAAAGAGTAAGGTTCATTTATTGTCACTAGAAATATAATATTCGAATCTAAGCATTCGACTTACAAATGTATCTTGTATGATATTACGGCCACAAGTAATAAAAAAAAAATCTAACTTTTATAGTGATCAAGAATCTACAAAGAGAAACAATCACCAGCAGCGGTGTTGGTGATGGTGCCAGTGGTGGAAGATTTACGTGGCGGAGCAACTCTTGAACGACCGCCAACCGCCTCCCAACGTCTCTTGGATGATGGTCGTGGGAGGTCTTCAGGCACGATTGTTTCCAATGAATTCAACCGCCACGCGGGGCATATTCTTTTGTTACTCCACCTCTTTTCCTTCGCCTTTGGCTCTATAGAGGCTTTGGGCTCGATGGCGATCGCGAAGTCATGGTCATTTCCTACTATGCCCTCCATTTGTAGACCAATGATCACACATGCCATCCCAACTACACATTGCTTTCTCCAAGAAATCTCTATTTTCGGTCTACATGATCATAACAAAACATGTCAAATACAAACTGATTAATGGTCAGATCAATAGCGACCGACGCGTGTGGTGGTTCACTTGACATACCTGGCTGACGTTGGTGGTTTAGTGGTGGTCGGGGTGGCGGTTGGTGGCCGAGGGTTGAGACAGCAGGTAGTTGTGGTTGTTAACACCATCTTTGTTTCTTCTTTGTTTTACCTTTACCTTGTGGACAATTAGCAATTTTGCCCAATAATATGGGAGGTGATGATGGGCTTATTCAAGACTTTATATAAGGAGATGTTGGTTGGTCAAGTGCTCAACTAAACTATGGCCCAAAGTCATGGTTCGCCCACGTGGGCTGGACCCACCAACACTGATTTGCAAATTTCACCCCTCATATCATTTTCTATTTCTACTAAACAAACCGAACTAAATATAACTTAACTGGATTATACAATGTTTTCCGAACGGAGCCGGATAATTAATCAGTCATTTTACTGGTTTATTGGTCGGAACGATTGAACCGGATTCGAGAATCAGATGACTATAAATAATAGAAAACTAAAACTATTTATACATATTAATATGTAAAAAATATATAACAGTAATGTATGTTTTTATGTAGATTTACATTTTTAATAAAATACAAAGACTTAAATATATAAAATATGGACTTTAGAATACTAAATTAGTAAAAAAATATAAACTTTTAACAGAAAAAAATAAATTTTTTTTTTAAATCAGCTCGAGCCACCCGGTAACTGGTCGGTGAACTTAAAAAGGTCCAAATAGACATAACTGGACCGGTTCTATGACTTGGTCCCAGTCCATCCTACCGGTTTGGTCTAGTTCTGAAAACAATGATATTGTGAATACCCCTAGCAGCATATATTATAATTATTTAAAGAAATAGTATACATATTTTTTAAAGTTGTGATAATAATGATGATAACGATATTAATCATAATCGTGGATTTAATAATATAGACCGAATAAATAAAAAATACGTAAACATGAAGATTGAAAACTTAAAACCTTTGAATACGTGCTCTGTTAAAGGGCCCGTAAGGCGTAAATTAAGGGCGGGCGAGGGTTCTTTAACGTTGATCGTTTGTGGATGGGGACTAGGGGTGACATGCTTGCACGTTACCTTATGCCTTATGGAATGGACCACTTTGATTTTAAAGTTGGCTTGTTTGGTTATTATTTTAATTTTGTGAGTGACAATTTAAATAGACAAGTTAAAAAAATAATATTAATAAATAGAAATGCATGCTTTAAGATCTTATCAATAGTTTTAAAGAGCAAACTGCATAACAAATGAAAACTGTAAAAAAATGAATCTGTAGTAATTTTCAGGTGTTATTTTTCTCACATCAACAAAGAGGTTCACAATCCCTGCAAGTGTTCTATATCGTAATATTAAATATAATAATATTTTTTATATAAATAAAAATTTATCATATAGAAAATATTATATCTTTTTATAATTAATAAATATCCCAAAGGACAGTTTAAGTGGTAACATGCTTGTCTATCTTTTAGATATCAAAAGTTCAAACCATACAAATGACAGATAGTAATATATACATGAGGAGTCGTTTTAAGAAAATATAAATAATAAATTTGTTTGCTTGTGAGTCTAATCAATCTCGATAGAGTCAAGCTCAAGCAATATTTTTATATAAAATGCTCCGATTAGACTCGAACTCAACTCGCTAACGTCAAGACCGGGCTTGTTTACATATCATGTTTTAGTTTGTAAATACATAGATAGACCGGTATATATATCATCCCCTTATTATTTTCATTACATAATATATATATTGTCTGATTAAAAACACGTGTTATAGAAAACTTAATTTATACTAAAGAATAGATAAGGGTTTTGTTTAATTAATGATTGGGGTCAAAAAAAACATACCTGACTTATTAAAGTCAGTACCCTATAACCAAATTAATATGCTTAAAATAATATGCTTCCAATTTCCTCTCTCTTTCTTTTCATTTGTGCTTTCGTTTTCCCTACTATGATGTTTCATCCCATCTTCTTTTCAGACCGATATATATAAGTTTGCTTGTGAGCTCAGTTGAAATGGAAGCAAACATTCGATCATTTGTAGCTCCAATTGTAGCGCATATTTTGAGTCTTCTATTTGTTCAGCTTCTATTATTACCAACATCATATCATATTTCATAACATGCCTTCAATAAGAGAGTTTGACCACCTTAAAGTTCCCCTTGATGCTATAAAGTTGGCCACCAACAACTTCAGTGCAAAAAACTACATCAGCCATGGTGGATTCGGGAAAGTTTACAAAGGAAAACTTGTCCATCGTGGAGAATCGGTTATGGTTGCTATCAAGCGCTTGGAATATCGGGCTTTTGGACAAGGCACAACCGAGTTTTGGAAAGAGATTATGATGCTTTCCCGTTATAGACACACAAATATTGTGTCTCTCTTGGGCTTTTGTGATGAGGGACACGAGAATATTCTCGTGTATGAGTATCTATCAAAGAAAAGCCTTGACATGTATCTAAGAGACACTAATCTCTCGTGGATCCAGCGTCTTAAAATCTGCATTGGGGCCGCTCGCGGTCTAGAATATCTTCATAATCCTAGTGGGACCATGCAAAGACTGTTACATCGTGATATTAAGAGTTCCAACATACTGTTAGATGAGAACTGGAATGCTAAGATTTCAGATTTTGGGTTATCTAAATTTGGTCCCGCTAACCAAGAGTACACTTTTCTTTTCTCTAATGCTGCAGGCACATTGGGTATTGTGATCCGCTTTACATGGATAAGGGGTTCTTGACAAAAGAATCTGATATATATTCTTTTGGTGTCGTATTATTTGAAGTTTTATGTGGAAGGCTCAGCATTATGAATTACCATGATAGTCGGAGATTCTTTCTAAGTTGGCGCAAAACTGCTATAAACAAAAGAAAATAGATAGAATCATACCTAAGTTTCTACGGGATCAAATAGAACCAAATTGTTTACATACATACACAAGAATCGCGCATCAATGTCTGAGTAAAGTTCGTAATGAACGTCCATCAGCAGCCCACATGGTAAAACAACTTGAAATTGCACTTCAGGATCAAGTAAGTTCTATTTCGGACTTGAGTACGTGAACTTACTTTTACTTTGTTATTGTATTTTACAAAATGTTTCAAAGGTGCAAAAGGTGCCTGCCTATACTACACGAGGCGATGTGAACCGTACGGCCATGCATCTATCAAGGCGTTTAGGGGAGGATTCCGGCCAAAACTAGTTTATCTAAAGATGGTGTTGAACATGTCAAAACTAACACAAACAAACCTAAACCAAGTCTAAAACATGTCTAAATTAGGCCCTCAAATGACATGTTTATTTTGTGTGCCTTGCTTAAATAGTCTTCTATATATTTTTAAGGGTCTTACACCTTGATTTGAAATAAAATTTTCACGCTCAAGTAAATAACTTTACTTAAAGAATAGTTGATATTTCTAACACTTGCTGATTATATATGTTTGCATATCAAAATATGTACATTCTTTATAATATAACTTTAATATATGAAGTAGGAATTTAGAAGTTAACATTTTGCTACATATACTGAAACTTTTGTTTTGATAGTGCACCCCCTCAACGATATTAGAGTATCCTTCACTCCTTCGGAATGAGCACAAACGGAAGAATACCATGGCGGCAACTGTGCAAACATCTGCTCATGCTCGAGCTCGAGTTCATACACAGGCCGTGTCTAGAGCATACTCGTTTAGACCTCGAACAAGAGCAGTTTCAGAGTACTTTAATATTGACGAGAAACAAAAATATGTCATAGAGGCTATGAAGATTCAGCGTGCATATCGGTGTTACCGGAAAAGAAAACAAATGGCAGCAGCTGCACTCATACAATATGTATTTCGTAAATGGAAAACAGAAAAAGATTATAAGAGAAAACGTTATAAGCACTCGATAGACTTGAATTTAAATGTTAATGAAAATTGTGACCTTCAAAATTGAATTATTGGTTGCTAGATAATTGTTTTTACTATATATAGATATCCAAATAAAGATGTACCTATCAACAAAATTATTAAGTTTAACTCGAACCTTACTTTACCAAAATATTAAGTTTAACTCCTTATTTGTTCTTTTGTTTTATTCTGGCATCAAACAAGTTAAGTTTTTTACTTATGGCCTTTTTTTATTGTCACTAAAATTTTTCATAAAAGAAAATATATCAATCTAACAATATGATGGGCTAAACTTAAGAAGTTATTCATTTTATTTTATATTGAAGCTTTGGGGGTGTTACAAATAATATTCTTTGTATAAACAGAGTTGCAAATATCTTAACTGGATTTTACTATCAATGTGACATCAGAACTGAATGTATAATTGGTTTTAAGTAACTCATTTGAATTTTTTACAATATGTACACTTGCAAATAACACATGGCTATTGAGGATAATAAACTGAAACGTTAACAAAAATTGATTTAAATAATAATACATATCATAATTTGCCCATTTAGGAAATTTTTTATTTTTATTCTCTCATTTTTATTCGTCTTAAAAAAGTTAAGTTTTTAACATTAATCAATTATGAATTAATTATAAAAACCTTCATACTAACATTTTCACATAAGAATATATAAATAATTAGCAGTATGATAGGCTGGACTTTAAACGTTAACCACTTCATTCTAGATTGAAGGTTTGAGAATGCTACAAATCACAAATGGTTTCTTTCCATAAACGTAACGTGAATATCTCAACTAAAAGGTTTTATATAATTCCCCTTAATACTAGACAAAATTATAGAAAACACATTTTGAAGTTTATTTGCATTTGGAAGGGTCGAAAGGACGGTTTTAAAAACGCACGAATAATTAACAAATTAATGTAGGCACTTCACGTTTTGGCTACTGCGATTTGTTTGCCTTTTTACGGTCCACTTTCAGTTCCTTTTTGCACGTAAACTCATGATCATTTCAACATCTTCTGCTTTGCTTTTAAGTCAGTTAAGATTAGTGTTAGTTTTTTTCTAAAAAAGTTCTGCGGAGGTTCTTCTGTCTGCGCCGCGCAAACCACACGCATACATTGTCATCTGTATACTGTTTGTTTTATCGAAAACGTTTCATTAAAAAATGTCCACGCGAGCTCTTCTTGATACAGATTTGGCACAACCACTTCTAAAGTCTGCAGAGAGTTAAACACCACCGCCCCCACCGTCCACGACCACCATCCACCACGGCCACCCCCACCACCGTCCACCACCACCACCGTCCACCACCACTACAGTCCACCACCACCACCGTCCACCACCACCACCGTCCACCTCCACCACGTCC